>JAFVLL020018703.1:58625-68841 GCA_021397915.2 Tor tambroides | reverse complement strand
TCGTATAGTTTGTATAGTTTGTATTTCTTATTCTTATTTTTTATATTTTATCTTTAGTTTGTATAGGGTAAACCTTTATATATAGTATATTTAGTAAAAAAATCTGTCAGTAGGTTAGTTGTGTATAGGTTTATAGTGTTTTACTTCATTGTTGTATGTCTGTATTTATGTAGCACCGTGGTCCTGTGAGGCACGACATTTCGTTCCACTGTATGTCCCCACATGTAGCGGAATGACAATAAAGCTCAACTTGACTTGACTTGAAGTCAGAATTATTGTCTGTAGTAATGTCTTTATCCCACAAATACTGTTAATATAGAACCTGAAAAAAATAATTTAAATGGATCGTGTACCCAAAATGAAAATTGTCATCAACTTACCTTTATTTTGTAGACCAAAAAAGGAGGATATCCATGCTACTGTTTTCCATACAATGAAAGTGAATGTCAAGGTCAACAGTGTCCCATAAGGCAAGATTATACTGAATTATAACTTAAATTCTGGCCCGTTCTTAATGCAAAGATATGATGATATTATTTCAGAAGATTTGGAATGTGTAGTATAAAAGATTCTATATTTTGCTATTATATTTAATGCTACTTTTTATTCTTTTTAAAACTTGGCAGCCCCAGTCCCCCAGTTTACTTCCATTGTATAGGAAAGAGCAGCTTGATCATTGAGCTCAATATCTTCTTCTGTGTTCTATGGAGTTAAATAAGGACAGAATTTGAATGTTTGGGTGAACTCTTCTCTTAAGGTTCAGCGTTTGGAGTGGGTGGACGCAGGATGGTATTAGGGGTCAGGTCGTACAAGGTGTTCTGGATTCCTCCTCCACACATCAGTAGTGATTTAGGGTGATTGAGGAGCCAGGTTGTCAGAGATGGATTAAGCCTAGTCTCGGATTATAAAAGATATTGGACAGCAAATCAAGACAGACTGTGAAAATAAGTTCACTAGTCCTCTTAATCGCAGAAACAACCCTGAGATTTAGTTGCCACAAGCTTAGCCTGAGTGACAGACGGAAAGTACTTCACTTTGAATTTGGCTGCTTTGGTTTCAAATATCTGCAGAATACAGGTACGCTCTTCCCTGCTGCTTTATAAAGTATAGTGGTTCGAATAGCCGTCAGAGTAATGGGTCTAATCCACTTCTGAACCAAAGTCGTCCCAGCTTCCCCTTTGACACAAACCCTGACTGAGCCTTTCAAGCCACGTTTCTCAGTGTGTCTTGAGTCCGAGGGCCGGAGTGTAATCCAGCGAGCTTTGTCAGGGCATTCGAGCTGCTGTTGTCAACAAATGTCCGCTTTGTTTTATGAGCGACTCGTAAACTCCTCCCCATCTGTCAAGCCTGAGATGTCACGCAACAAATGGAGTTGGATAAAAGTGGAGAGTTTTGTCTGGTGAGGACACATTGCATGGTCTTCGTGTTTTGTTACAATGTGAATGAGCAACAAAAGCGTCTTTGAGGCTTTTAAGGGAGAGTCTGTACAATGACTGTACTAAGAGCTGCATGTGTTGGATGTTTGTTTCAAGTGCAAGGAACTGTGGGTGTAGATGATTGTGATGACCAATCACTCTGTGGAAATGAAGAGATTTTCATGTTTTCTGTAGAGATCTTTTCTGTACCAATGTAATGGGTGAAAAAATGGCATATATTGTAATATTAATGTATTATTATAAATAGTAATATAACACAATAATATCAAATACTATTATAGATATACTATTTTTCAATGTTTTTACTTTCCAATATTCTAATATTTTATAGATTTTACATAAACACACATAAATGTGTAATAATAATAATAATAATAATAATAATAAAATATACAGTTTGAAAACTACCCTAAATTTAAAAAAAATATAAATTTACTGATTGATATATATTCAAATATATAAATGTAAATATATTCTATAAAGTCTATGTATGGATATATGTTAATATTATTATTATTATTATTATTATTATTATTATTATTATTATTATTATCAACAGCAATAATAAAAACATTTAAAAAAAATAATAATAATAATAACAGCAATAATAACAACAGCAACAACAATAATAATAATAATAATAATATATTAATATATCCCAGATTTTAAAAAAATGTTTATTTATTGTTTTATATATTTTCTAATCCATTAATTTAAATATTTATGTATGTATATCAACAAACAAACAAACATTAAATAAAAATAAATAAATAAATAAAATTACTTTAAAATGTAAAAAAAAAAATTCTTTAAAATGTAAAAAAAAAAATCCCAAAATATTTATTTATTTATTAACTTTCTCAAAGTTTCTGCATGCGTTGTTGAATGGCAGGAGCCTGTTAGGTTGGCAGGGCATCATCCACGCTGTTGTGCTTACATAACGTAATGACACACACATACACACACACACACACAGTGCTTTGTGCTTGATTGTGAGGAATAAGTGACCAAAGGAATAAAGTGTTTATTTAGTTTGTATTAAAATGAATGATCTTTGTCTTTTTTGACAACTTCAAGATCTTATTTTGGGGATTCAATCATTGAATCGTGAGCAAAACAAACTTGGCAGTTTGAAGACTGCCATATGTTACTGGCTGCAAACAACAGAATCAATATCTCAAAATAAAAGTTGTTTGAAGTTGATATTGTGATGAGGATCACAACATTTTCTGCTGCTTGTTCACACGATCAGTCAAATGCAATCTTCCCTTGTAAACCGTGTGATGTCTGCACAGGGATTCAAGAGAAAATCAACAAATTTGATGCCAGCACCACAGAATCAGATAAAATGCTTTCATTGCGAATGCCGAAATTAGAGAGCTGCGTGAACTTGCCCCTCGGTGAGTGAAAACACGCCAGCTTTTAGCGGATTTGAGTCAAAATATGTCAAGTCATTGTGCAATCTAATATGTAAATGCATGTCATTATAAGCTAACACATCCTTTTACAGAAATCCACTGTAAATGAATTAATGTGCTGTCAATACAAACCCGATTTTAGAAGAAAATGGGATGCTTGCACATGCAAAAATTTGCTGGTGTGCTAAATGCTTGGTGTTCTAAACCACTAAGGTGTTAAAATTGTTCTTTACATCAAAGTGTATGCAATATTACTGTTAAGACAAATACACATGCTTTATAAAACAGAAGATGCATGTGCACAAAAGAGCGCATTAAAGATTTTCTCTCCATTTTTTTAAATTCATTTATTTATTTATTTATTGATTGCATCTACTGTCAGTATTATATCTTGTGTTTTAACAGGGTCCAGAATTAACTTTTTAGCACCCATGTCAAGTGAATTAAGTATAAGTAAATACCTCCCATAATATATCTTATAAACTTGCATTTTTTATGTTTAATACTTTAACAGTACATTTTTGCATTTTTTTAAAAAATAATGCATTTCTAATGTAAAATAATGCAAAACTTGTATTAAGCATCATGCAATAAAAAATTTGCATTATGTATTACTGTATTTGTACATACTGTATTTTTGCACTCATTAAAAGCATCAATTTTAAATGCAAAATAATGCAAACTGTATTTACTGTATTTTTGCATGTAATAAAATACTACATTTTAAATTTAAAATAATGCAAAACTTAACACGTAATGCAATTTTGAAGTATTGTACACATTTTTAACTTAAAATAATGCAGAACAGTTTTTTTGCTTACTTTTACACTGTTTTTGCACTTATTAAAAGAATACATTTTAATGTTTAATAATCCAAAACGTTGCATTACAGGAAAAAGTATTTTGCATAATTGTACTGTATTTTTGCATTTATTAAAAGAATACATTTTTAAATGCAAAATAATGCAGAATGTATTTTGTATTAATACTTACAGCATTAATTATCGATATTTTTTCTCCATTATGTAAACAGTATCTTGACAAGTTATCATTAAAATTATATTTTAGCAGTTAACTGTATCTCCCTTGGCATCATGTAAATTAAGATACACTCTAATGGTATCTTCTGAATTTTCCTGATTTGAACTTTTTACAGGATATGTTTGGTTAGGCGTTTGTTTAAATCAAAGTATATGCAATATAACGGCTTCATAAAACAGTAGGCAGCGGAAGATGCATGTACACAAAAGAGCACATTCATCATATCCAGCTTTAGAGAGAGATCTAATTTTATTAAGGACTCAATTTTCAGCTGAAGTGTTTTTCCTTCTGGAGGCTTCAAACGGAATTCCTGCAAACTGATGATTAAAATTCTATATTCCAGAGAATTCTTCACCTTGACTAAATCATGTTTCTGAGATATGCTTCATCACGTTGTCATATTTTTAAACCTCGACTCGGAGGTAGAATGTGTTCCAGCTCTCGACAGTAACAACGGCCCCTGCAGGAACGGAGGCAGGCTTGCCATCTTTCCTCAGGGAAATATCTGTCATTCTAAGGCTTGTCTTAATTTGTAAAGGTTCCAGGGGAAATTTGTACAGCACTGCTGAACTCTATCAGCTCATGTGGGTCAGAATTTCGGGCAGAATCCATTATTACTGTTTACTTGTAACAATACCCAGTCAAGGTACTGATAATTTCTGTGAAAGTGTAGTACATCTTATTTTTCTGACCTTCAGATCCTCAGATTTGCATAATTATTATGCCATTGTTATGCACTATTGCTCAATTATTATGTACCATTACTCAGAGGACTTAAAATTAAAGATGGAATATTCAAATTCTAGACCACATGTTTGATTATCAGTAAATGTTAGCTCTTCAGTTTTTTCATGAATCCCATGAGAACCCCATTAAATTGATTGCAGTTATTAATGGTCTTTGCTAAGGCATGCGATGCATCACTATTACTATTGCAAATATTTTTTATTATATAATGATTTATTTACTTGTTTATTTACTTAAATTATACTGTATTATATATTTATATTATTATTTTTTTAATTTTATTGGTGCATATATATATTTTTTTTATTTAAAGTATAATAACACTGTATTATTTTTTGTATTTAATTTTTTCAATAGGTGTTTGCCAATTTTGGATTTATTTATATTATTTATAGTTTATTTTTTAATTTTATTTATTTATTTATTTATTTATTGTGTGTGTTGAATTCTTTAAATTATATACTGTTATATTTATTTTATATTTTAACTTAATTTTAACTGTTTAATATATATATATATATATATATATATACACACACACACACACTGTCAATTCAGTACTGTTCATTCAAACATAGAAAATAAAACTTACATTTATATGTTTGAATGAACAGTATTTATTTATTTATTTATTTATTTATTTATTCATTCAATTTTACTTAATTTATTTTATTTTTTTATCTGTACTGGCCAGTATTTATTATTATTATTAAATGTAATAGTAGTATTGTTGTGATTAATATTATTTAAATTTATATTAAATTTTATTTTTATTTCATGTATATTATATTCTATCTGTTTTAACACATTATTAGTGAGTTCTTTTGTACAATACAGCTGTGTGTCAATACAGATTTGCTCTGTATGTAGTGTTAAATAGATGGCATAAATAGATGATCTCTTCTGTTGAGCGGCTGATGTGTTGTATGTAGGTAGAGCTTATGTTGGGATTTAGCCCAGCATCCCCCATGTTTGCTGCCAAAGTGCGGCTCAAGCACAGACTAAACTTACACATGCGAAGCTCATACCTTCATGTGCTCGTTTTATCTCGCAATGCTGATGGATCTTTGTTTTCCTTCTCAAATCTCTCCGTCTCGACCATCAAAGGGCAATTTGTTGTGCTGGCATGTTTCTCACTTATCACCTCGGCATCTTGAACAACTTGCAGTCCCTCCGGGTTCATTTTCACTCCAAGCAAACAAGTTTTGATGTTGTCGGCACAAGCAGTCTCAAAAAAGCCAATGTGGTTGGTTGCTCAATGGATGTCAATATCACATTACCTTTTGGACCAGCTTGCGCTAATTAGCTCTTGTGGTTTTGAAAGGAAACAGATCCAAAACAGACTCGTATTTAATAGCTTTATGTACCTTATTGGATATACCTGTGCTGAACAATGGCCATTGACTTCTGTCTCCGCAGGTTCGGTGGCGTGGAGACTCCCAGTGTGTGTGATTGTTTAAATTTAGCCGGCACGCCGTGGAGGTTGGTAATGAGGAATGGTGCTTGTGCCAGACTCGTGACTTTCCACCTTCAGAGAAGTGTGCGGGTAGTCCCAGCGCCTGGTGATTGAATTAATGAGGTCTGGCTTTACCTGCCTCTATTTATAGACTGAAAAGGTATGACTGTGTGAGAATGAGGTGGGGGGCTAATCTGATTGTAGCCAATTTCTGAGAAACGTGATGGAGGCTGAGGTTGTAATGTGGTACAGAAGTGAAGGTGACGAGGTGATTTAGCCTGATAATAGGGAAGGAGGATTATATGAATGGGCTTAAAGGGATCATTATTACCTTGATAGGAATGTCATAACCTTCTGGAATCATATGCATGCTGAAAAAAACATCTTAGTCCAGATTTAGGTGGTCTTAGCTGGTTTAAGCTTGGTTAAGTATGAATTTACCTGGTTTTGTTGGTCTGCCACACTTGTTAAGCTGGCGTTTACCTGGTTTAGTTGGTTTACCAGACTGGTCAAGCTGGCGTTTACCTGGTTTAAGTGGTTTCCCAGACTAGTCAAACTGGTGTTAACCTGGTTTAGTTGGTCTCCCAAACTTTTCAGGCTGGTGTTTAACCGGTTTAATTGGTTTCCCATCCTGTTCAAGCTGGTTTTTAACTGGTGTTTAGTTGATTTACCATCCTGTTCAAGCTGGTGTTAACCTGGTTTATTTGGCTTCCCAGACTGGTCAAACTGGCGTTTAGCTGGTTTAGGTGGTCTCTCAGCTTGTTCCAGCTGGTGTTTACCTGGTTTAGTTTGTCCCATCCTGTTCAAGCTGATGTTTAACTGGTTTATATGATTTCCCATCCTTTTCAAGCTGGTGTTTACATGGTTTAGTTTGTTTCTCAGACTGGTTAAGCTGGTGTTTACCTGGTTTAGTTTGTTTCCCAGACTGGTTAAACTGGTGTTTACCTGGTTTAGTTGTCTCCCAGTCTGTTCAGGCTGGTGTTAACCTGGTTTAGTTGGTCTCTCAGCTTTTTCCAGCTGGTATTTACCTGGTTTAGTTGGTTTCCCATCCCGGTCAAGCTAGTGTTTAAATGGTTTAGTTGGTCTCCCAGCCTGTTCAGGCTGGTGTTAATCTGGTTTAATTTGTCTCTCAACCTGTTCAGGCTAGTGTTAATCTGGTTTAGTTGATTTCCCAGACTGGTCAAACTGGTGTTTATCAGGTTTAGTTGGTCTCCCAACAAGTTCAGGCTGTTGTTAACCTGGTTTATTTGGTTTCTCAGCCTATTTCAGCTGGTTTTTAACTGGTTTAGTTGGTTCCCAGTCTTGGTCAAGATGCTGTTTACCTGGTTTCATTGGTCTCCCTTCCTTTTTAAGTTGGTATTAACCTGGTTTAGTTGATTTCCAAGCCTGGTCAAACTGATGTTTACCTGGTTTAGTTGGTCAACCAGCTGGTTTCTTAGTCAGACGCCGAACATCGCTCTAAAATGTGCAAACTACACCAGCCTAAGCAGCTTAGTGACTAACTAAGACCAACAAACCATCTTAGACTGTTTAAATTTAAGAACCTATTCATGAGTTGATTCTTTTCAGTTAACTAACAAACTAATAGCTGCACAACTCCTTGTCCAAGCTCTTGTTCTCTCCAGACTGGACTATTGTAATGCTCTCTTGGCTCTCTTGTAATGCTCTCACTGTTCATAATACAGTGGCATGCATTACTCATGGTCCGGAAATAGATTTGTAAACGTATATGATCATAACACTAATATGCCTGCGTCTCACTCCAGGTATCATTAGAACTGGGCTGTTCAATCAAAACTTTCTATCTTTATCTGAAACTTAATTTACATAATCGAATTAGCTATGGCACCGTTTGACACCAGTTTCTCGGTTATGAAATTAGTATGCAAATAAGATCCTGTGAAAACAAGCTGCCAATTTAGACCTTTCTTTTTCAATATGTGTCAGTGACAGTATTGTTGAATAAATTATATGCAAAGTCATTTCATCATGATGATTGAAGTCATTCAATGATTGACTGATTTCACTTCATGCGCACTCAATAGAAGATTTACAATACACCCGTTATAGATGTGCAGAAAGTGTAACATATTGAAAGTCAAATTTCGTTACGGAATTTATTTAACGCTTCAATGGCACAAATGCATATGTAAATGTAGCAATATTTTTAAAACCATTCATTTAATAGAAAAATATATAGGAAAGTTTGAAAACTTTTATATAGTGCAGTGTATTTCTTTCCATTTTTAATTGTTTTTATTTATTTATTTATTGCATATACTGTCAGTATTATATCTTGTGCTATTAACAGGGTCCAAAATTAACTTTTTAGCACCCATGTCAAGTGAATTAAGAACAAATACCTGCCATTTTTTTCTTATAAACTTTTTATATGTATATTGCATTTTTTACATTTCTTAATTTTGTTTTGCAATACATTTTTGCACACTTTTTAAACAATACATTTTTAATGTAAAACAATGCACAAACTTGCATTAAGCATAATGCAAAACATTTATTGCATTATTTTACTGTTTTTGCATTAAATGAGTATTAAGTGTAATGCAAAAAGCGTTTTGCTTTTGCTGTTCTTTCACTTATTAAAAGAATACATTTAAAAAAAAGATGCATTAAGGCAAAAAGTATTTTGCATCATTTTACTGTATTTTTGCATTAAACGAGTACATTTTTAAATGTGAAATAATGCAGAATGTATTTTGTATTAATACTTATGGCATTCATTTTCTATTTTTTTTATCATGAGATAAATATAATGAGAAAATTATCTAGTTGTTTTTTTTCTGGCAGTTAACAGTATCGCTCATGGCATCATATAAATTAATATACACAGTAATGGCATTTTCTGAATTTTCCTAATTTGAACTTTTTACAGGAACCACCTCAGATCCCTTTGAGTCAGTGCTTTATTCAGTTCTTCTGAATTACCTCTGAGGGTGGAGTGTGGGAGGAGTACGTCTTCCACTGACATCTATAAGCTCCATGGCCTGCCATTATCTTCTGAGCGTCTGTGGCTTTGGACAACCGGCGCATTAGCTGGCACACGCCACCCCTAGCTGCCATTATACCCCCTGATAACCAGACTTTGATTACCCCCATTTAGACTCAAGCTGCAACATGCTATTAACTTATGATGAAGACGGTTGTGGATCCCTGATGCCGTCTGGCTCTGGATACGTGATGCATCCTGGTCACAGACAGTGCAGAGCCGTCTGGCACGAACGGAAGCTCTATTAAATTAGCTGACGCTGCGAGCTAAATTGAGTTTTAGGTTTATTTCGCGTTCTGTTGATTGCATTAGCATAGCATTAATTGAGAAAGTGCCAATTTTGAGTCTTCATGAAATTCTCTTCAGGGCAAAAACTGGCAGGATCTGAATAGAGGTGTAGAATTAGCATGGGGAAATTAAGGTGAGATGCAAAATGTTTTGAGCCTAAGTTGATTTTCAAGGTGGTTTGGAGTGGCATTGAGGGAAACCTTTTTGACATGAGCATATAGGCCTGGAAATATTACATATCAGAGAATGTGTGCTTAAATAAACCAGTAGTAATTCAGTTTTAGTGTAGACTAAGGCTAATGTCTGCTGGAATGTTTTTCTTTATGTTCGGTCTTATTTTCATGCCTTTGTTTTTTTTCTTGCTGGCTTGCTTTGTTAATTGATATTGACCCATATTGGATACGGATAATAATAATAATAATAATAATAGTAATAGTAATACATTTTATTTATTGTATATTATATTTATTTTAATTGTAATTATTTATTTTAATTGTTTATTTTATTATAAATGATTTATTGTAATTTAATTTTATATATATATAAATATATATATATATATATATATATATATATTTTTATATTTATTTATTTTTATATATATATATATTTATTTATTTTTATATATATATTTATTTATTTTTATATATATATATATATATTTTTATATATGTATTTATTTATTTTTTTTTATATATATATATATATATATATATATATATATATACACACACACACAAATTGTGTAGTTAATCAGTGTTATTATATAATTATTATTTGTTGTGATAAATAAAATAAACAGTATTAAGTTGTAAATGAAATA
>JAFVLL020018703.1:21125-53625 GCA_021397915.2 Tor tambroides | reverse complement strand
TTAATTTAACTAAATTTATTTTATTTTATTTTATTTTCAGTTTTTTAAATTTTACTTCCACTTTTAGTTTTAGTAATTTTAGTACTTCAACTCTAGCTTTTATTTCAATTAGTTGCCAAGGTATTTCTAAGATTTAGAAGTTCAATCTAATATATTTATTTTATTTTTTGTTTTAGCTGCATTTTATTTTTATTTCAGTCTTACTTTTAGTAATTTTGGTATTCCAACTTAAACTTATTGGATTAAGACTTTTAAGTATTTTACTTTTTTTTTTTTTTTTTTTACATATGCTTTGATAAGTAATTTACAGTAAGACCAAGAACAAGTGTTAAGAAGGTAAATGAGCACAGTTTTTCTTTCACATTGACTGATGCATCATGGCAAACCAAACCTTACTTTTTTGATGCTGTTGTTCTCATGAAAGCATTATAAACCCTCCATATATCTCTGGCTCTTTGCTTTATTTGAGTATAAAGGCGTCCACAACTCATTACGAACCCTCATTAAACTTCAGTCGGCATTAATTGTCTATCTGCATCCCGGCGGATTCTGCGCTCGTTCTTTGATTCGTTCTTCGCTCTTGTTCCTCGGGGAGCGTCTTACCTTACGTAACATGACTGTACTGCACCGCAGCGCTCAACACCTCCCTGTGTTCCCTCCACATGATCACGTTCTCACAGGGACCCCCAGCTTCTGACCTGGACTGCAGTGCAGCCTGGAAAATTACATAACCTTGCGTAAGCTAATTAGCATTAGTGGTGTGCTCAGGAGCCTCATCTGCAGATGATGGAGGTGCGGATGACTCTGAGAGTTCTCACACGTTTCCCTTTCTAAAGTTGCACACAAGCTTATTTTGCAATTCCTTATAATTAGAGAACGATTTGTTGTTGCATGTCAAGCAGCAATGTCAATATTCAATATTTGTAGCATATAATTGGGTGAAATATGATGGCAGCTATGTGAAAGCACACATTATAGTGTTGATACAGACAAAATCAAGATTTAATGATGCTAGACTTGATTTATGAACTGAACTAATAGGTTCAGCGGTCTGCTGTGAGAGAAGACAGACTGCCCCCTGCTGGTGTGTATGTATATGGACACAACTTGCTGGATGGTAATGGATTTATTATTTATAGAATTTTTTATATAGAATCTGTTTATGATAAGATTGGTTTCATATGTGCCTTTTTTTAGGTATACAGATTTACACAAAAGCCATTTTTTAGGTCAATGTCAATGTCAATGTCAAATTTATTTATATAGCACCATTTATCCCAACCAAGGTTGTCCAATGTGCTGCACATATTGTAATAGACAATTTCACAAAACAAATAAACAATAAAAACATCATAATAAAACAAACATTTCAATACCACTTCCTCACTAAGTATATGCTAATTCAAAAAGATGCGTTTTTAGCATAGTTTTAAAAACAGATAAGGATGATACAGAGCGAATACACAAAGGTAAGGCATTCCATAATCTGGGGGCATACGGATTTACACAAGAAAAGTGTTTTAGCAAATTGTCACATTATTTTTGGACTAGTAGTTTCACACTGATATGCTAATTAGAGATGCTGATATGCTAATAAGCCTGGGAGATATAGCTAAAAAAAAAAAAAAAATTTGATGGTTTTTTTTTTCTGAAATTGATTAAATTGGTGTTTCCTTTTCATCAGAGGAGGCATCATTTCAACCAGAGTTTAATCATAGTCATTTGTATTCAGCAAAATGTCAGTACAAAATATTGAACTGCAATATTTAAAAGTTTCTGATTTTATTTATTTATGTTGAAAGAAATGAATATTTATTATTATTTATTATTTATTATTATTTATGATTATTGTATTTTTTTATTATTTATTATTTATCATTAAATTGATCAAAAGTGTCAGTAAAGACATTTATAATGTTATAAAATATTTCTATTTCAAATACATGCTGCTCTTTTGAACTTTCTATTCATCAAAAAATCCTGCAAAATAATGTGTCATGGTTTCCAAATAAATAAATGGAGCAGCACAACTGTTTTCAACATTGACAATAATCAGAAACATTTCTTGAGCAGCAAACCAGCATATTAGAATGATTTCTGAAGGATCATGTGACACTGAAGACTGGAGTAATGATGCTGAAAATTCAGCTTTGCATCACAGATATAAATTACATTTTAAAGTCTATCCAAATAGAAAACGGTTATTTTAAATTGTAATAATATTTCACAACATACAGGGAGTTTTTACACAGCATCTTAATAAGAAAGACAAGAGAGATTGACATGCTGCTTGCGTCAGTTTCTTGCGGTATTAAAAGTGTTTAAAATAAAAGAGAAGAGAAGCGTAATTGTCTGACCGTAATCAGTTTTTCTGTTTTGATTAGACTGGCAGGCCAATTTCCAAAGAGTTCGCAGTAATAAAGGTGCGCCCCGAGGGTGGAAAAAACATTCGGAAACACACTTTCTGATGGTCTGCATAATTAAATTGCTATAAATGAAAGGCATATCTAATGCTCTGTGTTCAAAACACCACCTCGCAAGGGCAAAATGTGGTTTTTCTCTCATCCATCAGTATTTGTATCCAGTTAGCCTCGCAGACACTGCCGCCGATGGCGCGGTGGTTTTTAATGAAAACGTAATGAGATGTCGAGTCGATATAGTCTCTCATATCTATGGGACCTCGTCAATTAAATGCATTTCATTGGATGGGAATAGTTTGTGTGTAGTTTCAGCCAAAAATGTTTTTGTGCATTTCTGTAATGAGTCAACTTGTTGAACATTGGTTGTAGTTCATGAAGTGGGCGGTTTTGATGCCTAGATATGATCCGTGGATTGATGTTTTTGTCACACTTCAGATTGTAGCACTGCTTTTTAACTATGATGTTTGCTCAGTCTGACTTTTAAGACAAGCAAAATGTTTCATCACAGACAGCCTTGTGGTTGGACTTGAAATATCAGTGGGGCGTCTTGCGTCAGAGCATTGCACAGATACCACGATGAGTTAAACTAGTTTTGATAGTGGTAAGAATGCATTACTCAAACAGAGTCCAACATAATAGCGTTTCTGTGTGTGTGTGTGTGTTTGCATTGGTACGGAGAGACAGATAATGCACCAATGACTTCCTATTGGTTAAGGATTAGACTAATCCTTCTTCACGTAAGCCAGGGAGGCCGTGGTCGCCTCCTCCTCCTCACGAGGGATTACAGAGGTTGGATATGTTTCCTGTACCTGTCTGCCACCTCCTCCCTCTCACATTTTTGATGTTTGACAAAGCCAGACGCTTGAACTGAGCATGACGTTAGTCCATCTGTCAAAGCAGTTGCCGTCTCACTTAAAGAACATGCACAATTTGGACCCTGAACTTGGATTTTAGTTTGGTTTTGGCCTGATAATGTCACTGGTTAAAGGATATTCCTGTAGTTTGGGGAAGTCGTCATTATGATGTGTTTTGGAGGGAGAAGACGGCCGAGACACAACCATCTGCAGTGGGGCGAAGACGACTGTTTGATCTCAGTGGAGGTTACGGGGTTGACGAACCCTTACGCGGTAGACACAGGTAATGAATCCTTCTTCAAAGGAGAAAAATCTGTTTCATGCGTACAGGTGTTAACTCCTGTCTGATCAACACAGGTACTGACTCATGGTCAGGTTTTTTGGCTTTTCTAGTGCTTGCTTTAGTGCTATCATTTGGTAATTAAATACCTGAACTGTTAAATTAAATATGAGAATTTAGCTAATCTGTGGTTGGATGTATTTTAATACAGAGGGCATTGAAACGGAAAAATTGTAAATATCAAATATCTGTCTTTGTGTTGTCTTTTTGAGGAAATAGCATTTATATTGAACTTTAGACATTTGTACTTGTTGCTTTGATGTTAGATATATTTTAAGCGCTGTGGAGGCTGTAAAATTTAAGGCATTTCAGGTATGATAAACTTAGTTACATATGATTATTTTTGTAGTGAATGAACAGTGAGTCATCAGGGACATACGTATGATGTTTTGACTGGTGCGTAGTGTTTTAAATAATTATAGCATGGAGTATCTTTTCAGTTGAGTTGCTAACAAGAGCATATGGGAGCTAAATTTAGAAATTGATATGTTTGGTTGGCTAAATATGGCTTTTAAACAATTATGTTCTCAAATATGTGCATGTAATTGAATTTATTAGGTTATGCAAATTGGAAATCGATCAAAGATCTTAAACTGAGTGGATGTAAGATCAAGATACCAGTGGTTTATGGTCAAGAAACTTTCAGAAATGTTTTTCTTAAAGAAATGACTTGAAAAGGAAAGACCCAGTGGCTTCTGTTGTGTTCTCAGACTTATACTTGACAGATGTCAGACATGAGTTTATAAAGGATCGCTGGATTAAAACACAGATTGTCTGGAAGAAAGAAAAGAAAGAATGACAGGAAAGAAGTAAGTAAAGAAGGAAATGATGAAGGAAAGAGAGCAATCAATCAACAAATAAGAGAGAAATAAGAAAGGAAACAACATAAAAAAGGAAAGAGAGATGGAAAGTATTAAATTTAAAGGGAAAAAAAGAAGGAAAGAAATAATAAAAAAATGAGGATATAGGAAAGAAGAAGAAAACAGGAAGAGAAGGAAAGAACAAAATAAAGAAAGGATGGAAGTAAGGAAAGATGCTGACAAAAATAAATACAGAAAGGAGAGAAATAAAGATGCAAAGAATGAAGAAAAAAATGGGAAAGAAAGAAAGAAAGAAAGAAAGAAAGAGAAAGAAAAGGCTACTATTGATATTAATGAATATATGCAATTTTTAGACAAAACTGCTGCTTTTGATTTTGTGTTTTTGTCCATCAGATGACAGACGTGAAGTTACCACAGTCCAACCGAAATATTTCCTCACATAAATTCCTTTGCACCACAGGAATCTTTGTTTAAATGTTGTCAAGTGAGTTTCTGGATCAGTCTAATAGTTTTTGTCTATGGCGGTGTAGCATTACTGGTACAGGTGGGGTAGTTTTCATTGGAACCACTTGTGGGTGCTCTTTACAAGCACAAAATCTGCTCTCTTGTTTTCATAATCCAGATGGCTTTTAGGCCAGTCAGATTCTCCATATTAGAAACAGATTTTCATCCTAGCAAGCCATCTTAATAGCGAAGCTAAACTATTGGTTATGGGGTAGATGCTTTGAACTCTTCTATTTGTATTTTCATAGCGGAGACAGCTTCTTCATGCACATTTAATGCCACTGGCTCTAGGGAAATCATTTTCATTGCACATGATCTTTCTTTCTTATGATGCTTATAGACTCAGCTATTCCCCCTCCTAGAGTTTGCAAAACTTCTTGAATGAACTACTTTTAGCATAGGCAAAACTTGCATGAGAAAACTGGGGAATTGTTTGGCATTTCATCCTGCCCTCATGAAATGAGCTCCCCAGTTTTGTTTGCCAATTTCTGCCTTGTTCATTTGGATGAGGAAATGCAGTTGCGAGGGAGGGCAGTTTAGGAAGGGAGGGTAGGAACAACGGAGCCAGCGAGAGAATGACCGAGGCAGGCTCTGGGAAAGGGAAGCTCTACAAAATGCCCATTAATTTGGATGCCTTTTAGGATGGTGCAAATGTTGGTAACCGTGCCTGCCTCAAGCATCAGGCACCCTCCATTTTAATCTTCAGTCACAGCAGTAGCTCCCACAGGGATTTCTCTACAGGTGGCTCCGCTTTACGGAGACAAAGGATCCTGCTCCTTGTTTTGCTGTTATCCTTGGGACATTTGGGAACAGCTTGAAGTTCAAACAGACCCCTCTCGCTCATGCCAAGAACCGGAACATTAAGGAATTTGCCTACACTGCTGACTGTAGGGTTGCACAGACCTGTTTTTGACAGTAGGAGAAGACCAAAGACTTCTTAATCTGTGGCTGCATTTATCGCTCCTATGCGCACAGGTTTGTGCTGAATTCCCCCCCATAATCCCCTGCAAGGTAAAAGTTGCAGTGAGGTCATGCTGGGGCTTGTTTGAAGTATTTTTTCCCCCAACTCTGTCTCCGTCTCTGGGAAGTCAAAGGTGAGGGATTATACTCGCTTTTGGAATGTGGCCTGGAGGTGAAAGACTCCGAGAGCGACTGTGTAGTGCTTAAGTTGCAGAGAACAAACTTGCGGAGGTGCGTCCACGATGTGATTTTTTTTTTTTTTTTTTTTTTTTTTAAAGGTAGGATCGCATCTCTTCTCCAAAATCAAGTCGGTAAAACTCTATACGAAGTTGGTGTTTTCCAGAATGGGACTCCAGGAGGAGATACAGCCTCTGACGCCTTCAGGAGGGGCTGAGAGGAGAGTAGAGGCTGAGCTGGTAGCTGTAAAGAACAACGTGGGAGAGGAGGAGGACGACGACGAAAGACAAGAGGCGGATCAGAGGGAGGAACGTCAAAAAAGCCCGGGGCAGAGGAGGAGTGCAGTTGGAAAGCCCAACAGGTGGCTTTACCTGAGCAGCACAGGGAATGGGGGGTGGAGGAAAGGGGAAGTACTAGGAATGAGGACGGACCAGTTACCACCTTTCCTCCAGGACAGCTGTGCGCAACAAGAGTCTGTGGAAGACTTTGACTTTGCTGGAGCATGGATCGAAGAACTCGGTGCTGATGTTTGCCACATTTCCATTAAGGAACTAAATTGTAATGCTGTTTTTGTGGAAAATGCAACAGAACCTCATGTGGCGGTCTTGCGAAGACCTGCACATGGGCTTCGGCTCCTGGCAGGCAGAAGAGCGCTGAGCATGTTCGTCTTCCCAGACCAAACTACAGCGACCACCCACCAAGATAGCTCTACAAGACCTCGAAGTGATTGTATGTTGGCAGCTACCAACTCAAACAACAATCTTCTGCCTACCTCGACCCCAAATAAACAAGGTTGTCCGGATGTGGTCCAGAGGTGTAGGACAAGACGTGCCGAGCTGCGTGCGATAGATGGTCTAAAACCTGACATGCCACCTTCTGTTAACCTGTTTCCTCGTCCACTAGAAGAACCGCCAATACGTCGGACTTTGAAAAGCAAGAACAAACCACGTCCTGTTAGCATGACCGTTCTTGAGCTCAATAAAGGGCGTAGTGGATCTAGGGATGAGCTTGCAAGCCAAGCTTCCACTGGCACCGGTAGTTTGCCTCGCCCAGGCTTCCGATGGAAATGGTTTGGTCGACAGGCAACTGGAAAGGAAGCGGTGGTGAAACAAACAAAGCTAAAGGAACCCAACAAGACGGAAGAACCGAAGACAACGTTCGGATCGCTCCGGAGGAGCTTGAGTCTTAGGATGAGGCGGAATCGGAATCAACCCGAGCAGGAGAACCGAAATGAACGGAGACGCACCTCAAGTATCGGAGAACAATCTGTGCAAACCACTCGCCCATTTTCCTACCTCACCGGGAGGACCTTAACGCCGGCTCGAGAGCAAGATGAGGCTCAAGGGGCAACACAGTACATTCAGTACCAAACTCGGGGCAAGGTGGCAGTCTTGGAGGTCCCACTCCGTCCTGCCAAGCTAACAAAGCCCACCAAACGATTGCAACCAGAGACTAGTTTTTGGCAGCTAATAGCTAGTCGTTTTAAGAGGAAAGACCAATTGTCCAGCAACAAAGCTGAGCTGTGCTCTGAAAGCCAAGCAGTTGGCAGCCACCCCCTTGCGAGAAATAAAAAGCTAGATTCTGTTGCTATAGAGACTCTAGCTGGCATTGGTTTGCGCAAAGGTCAAGGTAAGTTGTGTAAAATGCATAATTTCATTCCACATCCCATTCTGACGCAGGAAAAGGTGCTGCTTTTTTGTCTGAAGAGGACAGTGCAAGGATGTAGCCTTGGAGAGCAGGGCAAATTGATTAAATATTAAAACGATATTGAAGGTCTGGCTTGGGCAGCACCAACAGGCATAATAAGAGGTTAAATGCATTATTCACTCCGAGTGCTTTGGCTCTGTTGGCGTGCGTGTGCTTGAGCTGTTAATTGGCTCCGAGAGGAGTTTTCTTCTAGTGTAAGTCTGCACTGCAATTGAATTAGGAAGCAAAAAAACGTCCATCAAATCTTGTTTAATCATTAACGCTTTCAAGGTAATCAAATAGACTGCAGGAATGAGTCAAGGATGGATGATGTAGAGGAATAAAGAGAGGGAATAATTGAATGACTCTGTTCTACAATCAGGACTACTTCTACTTTGGAATTCTCTTCCATTTGGAAAATGTTATATGTAACAATCCCGTTCTTACGGGATTGGAGTCGGTGTTTGTTTTTGCTTTCGCAGCTCTGAAAGTTAAATCGTGATCCGGCATGCAGACAACAAGCTCATGATATTTTAAACATGTTTTTCTTTCCTTGTCTGTTCAATCTTTTGCCTGCAGCTTGTGCACTGTCTCAGAGGTAGTGAAGACAAATAGTGCAGTTTCAGAGCTTTACACTGTGATTTTTAAAAAGGGATTGGGTTACGTAGAGTGAGACAAGATGAATACAGGCCTAGGCTCTTAACCTTAAGCCACCTTAGCTCCCTTGTAATCCTCATGAAAAACTGATTCATTTTGCCTGTGGCATTTTCATCAGACGTAAATATTTGTAATAAGTATGTGTGCAGCATTATATAAGGTTAACACAAATTATATGGGTTGATTTTATGATGTTTTTGGCTTTAATCAGTGATGTCTGGCTTGCAAGCGCAGCTCGAAATCTTTAGCTGTTGAAGATGCTGGGTTGCAATATATAATTTGAATGAAACGTCTGCAAACACAAGATGACTGAGATGTCAGTGGAGAGATGCTAGCACATCTGCTATTGAAATAGAGCTGTCCTTATGTTTGAATTGGGAGGACATGTTTCAGGATTGAAGATTATGTTATTGGCAGCACACCTTGAGATGTTTTGAGCACTTATTTTGTAGTGGAAGACCACATTTCAGCACAAGTCTCACCACAATGTTAAAAAATGAAGAAATGTCTAGAAGAAATGTCTCTGTCTGTCTGTCTGTCTGTCTGTATATGTAAAAATATACATTGAAAATATTTTTGCACTCTTGCATTTCTAATGCATTTTTGTTTTTTGTTTTTTGGGAGTGTTATTCAGATTTTTTTATTCATATATTTTATTGGGCTGATTTATTAACACATTCACATTAAAGATGGATGGAGTCAGTGATGCTGAGATTATCCATAAATATCCATAAATCTAGAAACACATATCTGTTAACACCTCCAAAACATTTTTTAGTCTTTCATGACACTTTAAAAAATCTGTTTAGCTTCTGCATCTCTCTTGAATAAAGGAAGAGCTTTCAATCCCCTAATTTGCATTTAATATTAATATGTAGAGACTAATTTTATAAGAAACTAGATTGTCGTCTTTTTGTAAATTGTGACCTTTTTGGGCACATAAAAATTTGCTTTTACTTGAATGATTAGATCAGCTTCAGAGGCAATATTAGATATGGTTATTCTTTTTTAAGTGATATTTATTTAATGCCATGTTTTTTTTAACAGACAGTATTTGGGCAAAACCAGTGACACTGCCACTTTAAAGTGATCCAAATGAGAAATTGGCCCTCAATTGGTACTACGGGTGTCCCGAGTTCGAATCCCTACTTGAGGACTTTTCCCGATCTCATCCCCCTCTTTCTCTGCCACTTCACTTCCTGTCAGCTTTGCTCTTTCCTATCATGATAAAGGCAAAAATGCCCCCCAAAAAAATCATTAAAAAAAAAAAAATTTGCCATCATCCAATCAATGGACTTGCGTTGATTGTAACAATCTATTCACATTACCTTCTCTTGAAAAGCTTGCTTTAGTACAACAAGCTCCCACAAATGACTTACAGGGCTTGTTTTTAGGCAGTACCATTAGTCACTCGTCAAATGGAGATAACAAATTAAAGGCCGTTTACACCCTTGGCATCTGCTTGAGTTTATTTTCACTGGTTACTAAGGAAACTCTCCTTCCCAAACTCCCCGACTGACCTTTCTTTGCGAGAGTTGACTGACAGCCGGAATGTAGGTGTGTTTGCTGAACTTGAGAGCTTTTTGGACCAAAGCTTATGTCTGCGGATTGCGCATACCTGTCGCTACATGCCCTGGTAGTTTGACGAGCAGGTCGTTCCTGGATCGTGACTGTTTTCTGTAGCTGTGAGTTCTTTGTATTTTAAGCCCGGAAGGCTTTACCTTCCCTCACCTGCCTACAGAGTGCCAGACTCTCCTTACAGGTCTTCTCAGAAGGAATTCGGATGACTTTTCAGCCTTGGGGTCGTGACGGCTGGGTTTCAATAGCAAAATGTTGTGAGGTCACTTCAAAGGGTGCGAAGCAAGAAAACTGCATCATGGGAAGCTTGAAAGAATCCATTACTGTGTGGCACAGAGGATTTCCTTTCTGATTTAAGAGTGCGAAAGAACTAGAAACACCTTGAGATTTGCATTCTAAAACCATTAATTTAACCAAAACGCATTGCATTTTTCAAAAAAGGCTTTAAAATGCCTATCGATTGCCATGCATCTCTATACGTCTCCAACTGGGCCTGAAATTGCACTAAACCTTCAACGGTTTGCGACGGCCTTGCCCTTTTTTAAATCTATGAGTCATATTTTCTTCAGCTTGATGACGCTAAAGTTCGCCTCGGCTCCTGTATGACACGAAAACGCTTTGTTTGCAATTCACTCCTCATCATATTGAAGCGCAACATCAGTTTGATGCGTTTTACCGCAATACGGTTTAATTTTAGTGACAAATTCACATCTGTCGCTCCGAAATACCGCAGTATTTACTTGATACCTGCCTCATTGAGTTTAGATCACGTGTAGGCAGTTTTTAGCTGACATCTGAAGTCTAATTACTTTGATTTGTTTTGACTCGAAACATCTTTGGGAAAAAATGGTAATATGGCGTCCTGTGGGATTGCGAGGTGTGGTTGTCATGTTTGGATGTGTTTGTCTGTTGGCGTACGTCCACTTTTCCGTGGATCCGTGTGTGAGAGTGGAGGTTGAAAACGCCTGGTTTCATCAGGGCATGTTGCTGAGCGCAGCAGGAAGAATCTCATCTGAGTCACTTCAGCAGTTTGTTGAGTGTGAAGGGAGGGTGAGACATCAAGTTTAAATGAAGGACGGAAGAAAACACCTCCTGACTTGCCGTGCGTTACGCTTAGCACACCATGTTTTCGCCATTACACAAAAACTGAATGAGACTCTTTTTGGTACCATGCATGGAAAAATTTGCTCGGAAATGGGTTCATTTCTTGGTGTTTTTCTCACTGTCCGTTGAATCCACAAAGGCTTTTTTTCTTCTCTTCCCTGACGCTTTGAATAGTAATTTTGATTAGATTGGACAAGAGCAGCGGAGTGAAAAATGAACCCAACAATGCAGTGCTACAAACCTCTGTGGTGCTTTAAACAAGGCTGTCCATGTGCCCGCTGTGATGATGTAATGCCTGTTCAACAGATAGTGTGTGTGGCATGGAAATGGGCTGGATTTTGCTGGGCCAATGAGGCTTGTGTTTTCGCGGTCATGTCCGTCCATGTAGCCAACATGACAAACATGATTATTAGTAACAGTTAAGCCTGTGATCTTATGCATGAGGGAATGACATAATTTACATTTACAGTAGGTGATGTTTTTGATTTTGAAGGCTGTGTGTTATGAGGACCAGGAGGGACACTTAAAAAGCAACGGATTTCTTCAATTTATTTTTAAGTGGCAGTCCAATTATCAATGTATGCTTCCAAAAAAAAATTGAAAAAAATATGAAAAATTGAATAAATAAATAAAATTGAGAAATAAAGACATTTAAATAATAAATTACTAAATAATTTTTAAAGAAAACATTCAAATGTCATTTTTACAAATTGCTTTTCTTTACTTTTGCTAATGTTTTATCCATCCTTTTGTTTTAAAAAAAAAGAATTAAATTTAAGTATGGATTTATTGATTTGAAAAGTAATTTGTTTGCATTTATATTTTTAAATGAATATATTTATAATTGATTCTTTCAGTTTGTTTTTAAATGACACTCCAGTTATCAATGTATGTATTCAGAAAGAAAAAAAAGAATAATCCTTCCTTTTCAAATTGACAAACAAATAGACTTTTCATAAAAAAAAAAAAAATCAATTATTAATTTAAATATAAGTTAAGCATTTATTTGTCAGTTTGATAAATTATTTACATTTATATAGGTGGTTGCCAAGTCATAAGAGCCCACCTTCTAAAAAAATAAATTTTACATATATATATAAATGTTTTTTTTAGCATTTTATTATTATTTTAATATGTTTTTTAATATATATATAATATCTAAACATAGTTAAAACAAGATCAATTTATTCTAGTTAATTGATTAGGTAAGAAAAAAAACTTAATTCAACATAAATCTATTTTTTGATTTATTTTTTTGATTATTGTTGATGATTTTGTCAATAATATTCCTGGTTGATGGACATAAGGATTGTTATATGTGCATAAGCAATAACGTATAGTGTCACTGAGTGAAATAAATGACATCATCACTTACTAAAGTTTTCTCTCTGTTTCTTTCCAGATTCCTTCGTTAACAGTCAGGAATGGACATTGAGTCGATCAGTACCAGAGCTCAAAGTGGTGAGTGATCTTCCCACCCTTTACCTTGTCATTTCATTTCTTAACATTATGCGGAACCGTAGATCCTGGCATGAATTTATTCAGCAAGCAGTGAGATGTCAGTCAGTCTCTGTAATGATATTTCTGCTGGTGTCACTCTTGAGTTATTCTGCTGACATTCCCTCAGAATAGCCACCAGTCAGAAAATACAGAGTTCAGTGATGCTTCATACACAATATCACTGTCAAAATTTGACTAGAATAGCTCAATTCTTGCTATATTATTTTGTACACTCTGTATGGATCATTTAATAGTACAAAAATATACATAGAACTGCACAGCTTTACTAGTATCAGTATCAGCTTCATGGAAGAATAATCCAACTCCAGAATCATAATTATCCCATTTAAAAAACACCCTCATTCTAACTTCTTATTATGAGGCAACGCGATGAAACCATATGCTCATAAAGCTTTTACATCCAGTATTCTCCTAATGAAGTTTCTATCCTCCTCTTTGTTCTCGAGGCCTGCGGCGGCCGCTTGGGTAACGAACTGCTCATCTGGGCCTTTATTACGGAGGAAGATTGTTACTGTTTGAACCTTGTTAACAGTACACACCGCCCTCTGATGAACCTAAACGCTGTTCAGTATGAGCCTCCGGTGTTTAAATGATGACGGAGGAGGAGGTTTGAGAAAAGAAAGGACAGAGTTTTTCCATTTCAATGACGAAAGGAGTATTCGGTGTAAACATTGTGTTAATATAGTAACTAAAATAGAAAAAAAATATTATTAGCTGTTATAATAATTAGTAGTCTTATTTAATTATTTGATTTATATATTTTATTATTATTATTTTGTATATATGTATATTGATTGTGTTTATTTATTTTTTACCATTATATTGTTATCAAATAATATGAAAGAGGCCTTTTTTAAAACTGATATTTACACTTTCATTTAATTTCATTTAACTGGTCTGGTGTATTTAGCCATAATTAAGGTAAACATTGTGTTAATATATTAACTAAAATATTACAAATTATTATTGCTATTGTAATAATAATTAGTAGTATTATATAATTATTATTTGTTTTTCATATTATTTATATTTAATAATAATAATAATAATAATTATTATTATTATTATTATTATTATATAATTGTTTATTAATTATATATGTATATTGATTGTGTTTATTTAATTATTGTCATTATACTGTTATCAAACAATATCAAAGAGGCCTTTTTTAAAACTGATATTTACCCCTTTTCATTTAATTTCATTTATTTGAACTGGTCCGCTGTATATCATAATAGCTGTTAGATAGATTAATCAGTAGGGTGAACATTCCATTAACATATTAAAATATTATTATCTGCTGTTATATTAATTTATTAGTATAGTTATTATTTCAATTATATATTATATTATTTACAGCAATTTTAAATTACTATTAAATTACTATAAATCATTGTAGTCTATATATATATATATATATATATATATACACACACACACACACACATATATATATATATGTGTGTGTGTGTGTGTGTGTATATATATATATATATATATATATAAATAATCACATTTTTTTGTTATTGACATTTTTAGCTATTAATAATGCCTAATAATTTTTAATATTATTAATATCAGTTCTGCATGTTGGTTAGGAGGACGTTTTCGAAATGGAAAAGGAATTTAAATGTTGCAAATGTGTTCATCTGAGCAGTTTGTCTTGGTAGCTGAAAGCATAATCGAATTAACAAAAACATTAAATAAACTAACATTCAAAGTGCAAGGGAAAGTTTAAACCTTTGTGAAGTTCTGCCATTTGAATTCTTCTTCTTCTTCAAAAAAAAAACCCTTCATCTGTCTTTATCGGCGTTCACCTCGTCTTTCTTTTCCAATATTTGTCAGAGGAAGTCCTTCATCTCCAGTGTTTGAGGAGAAAGACAGGTAAATCTGTCCTCATGTTTAAAAAGCTGTCTGTTTGCAGCTGTGAGGGAGTAATCCATGCAGGAACAGCCGTCATACAGTGGACTGACAGGCAGAACAGTTGTATCAGGTGTGAGGAAACTCCTGAAAGTTGCTTCCTCCATGGTTGAGGTGTTGTGTGATGACGGAAGGGATCTCAGCTGTTAGAAGGAAATCCTGGATGCACAACGGATGTTCTCCATCTGTTGGTAGTGAATAAGTTGATGAAAGTGATTATTGTCTTTGAGCCAAACGTTTACACCAGCACCTTTAAGTTTCATTAGTGTTTTAATATGCTGAAATGAATCCCATTGATTGTCTTCCAGACAGTCATTTGTTTTCTATTCAGTTTGCTTTATGCACCCAAACACTGTTGTTTGCTGCTCTGTTTTGCCCTGACTCATGTCTGTTTCTGCATGCAGGGCATCGTGGGAAACCTGTCCAGCGGGAAGTCAGCGTTAGTTCACCGGTATCTGACAGGAACATATGTCCAGGAGGAGTCGCCCGAGGGTGAGTGAGCAGCGGGGAGGGTGTGTTTGTCAGGGCCAGTCACCCAACAAGACCTCCTGCCGTGGAGCAGACTTTGCTGGCCATGAATTTGTATCGTCTCATATGCTCATCTGTGTGCTGCATTTATTTATTTATTTATTTTTATATGAACAAATTATTTTGGCAGCTAGAAATGGCCAGCGATGTTTTTGGGTTGACACTGAGGTTAAAAGTCAGACTTTAGACACAAGCAACAAGCTTTAGTCAAGATCTTCTTTTTATTTGCATTAATACACTACCTTTTAAAAGTTTGGGTCAGTGATATTTTTTATTTTTGAAAGAAATTAGTGCTTTTATTCAGCAAGGATGCATTAAATTGATCAAAAGTGGAACTAAAGACATTTATAATGTTATAAAAGATTTTTATTTCAAATAAAAGCTGTTCTTTTGAACTTTCTTTTCATTAAAGAATCCCGAAAAATAAAACGTATCACTGTTTTCACAAACATATGAATCAGCACAACAGATTTCAACATTGATAATAATCAGAAATGTTTCTCGAGCAGCACATCAGCATATTAGAATGATTTCTGAAGGATCATGCGACACTGAAGACTGGAGTAATAACGCTGAAAATTCAGCTTTGCATCACAGAAATATATTGAATTTTAAAGTATATTTAAAAAGAAATCAGTTCTTTGAAATTGTAATAATATTTCACAATATTTCAGTTTTTTCTGTAATTTTTATCAAATAAATTCAGCCTTGGTGAGCATATAAGTGACTTTCAAACAAATTAAAAATGTCACTGACCCCAGACCTTTAAACAGTAGCATATTTATTTAAAGAAATATTATGGGTCCAATACATGTACATCAGGGGTGCCCAAACTCAGTCCTGGAGGTCCGGTGTCCTGCAGAGTTTAGCTCCAACTTGCCTCAACACACCTGCCAGGAAGTTTCTAGCATGCCTTGTAAAAGCCTGATTAGCTGCTTCAGGTGTGTCTAATCTGGGTTGGAGCTAAACTCTGCAGGATACCGGCCCTCCAGGACCAAGCTTGGGCACCCCTGATGTACGTAATTAAGACTTCGAGTTGTTCCTCAATTTGTAAAACAAAGAAAAATTGCGTTGTTAGTAATGCGCTTACACAAGAAGCCTATGGGGCAAGATTACCTTAGAATCAATGATAAAACCACTGTTTCGAAAGTATCACCATAAAGCAAACATAATATGTCTTAACATGAGTCTAGTATGATAAAATCACTTACCAGTCGTTCCTGAGTAAGTTACATCCAATTTCATATCAAGCCAGTAAACAAAATTGTGAAAGGTTAACTAAAGGATTGTATTTGATGTACTGTATTTGTATTGATTTTATGTAAAGAAAATTACATCTTTAATGCATAACGAGTAGTTCCACCACTAAAGGGATGATTTAGATATTTTTAGCTCATATAATACACATTTTTGTATTAAAGAAGAAAGAATTGAGTGCCTTAGCCAATATTCTAGCTCTACATTGTCTACATTATTGTAAATGAGATGTTTGTTGTAAACATCAAAAAAAAAGTGAGAGAGAGTAAGAATAATTTTCAGATATTAACAATGTTTAAACTTGCATTGAACCCAGAACATGGTGAACAATAGCCGTATTGCTTAAAATGAGGTAAAGTGTTGAGTATTCTGGTCCAGTAGGTTTTGTTGGATGCCTGTATGTACATTGTGTTTCTCTTGAAGGAAGAAGACGCTTAGGTGCCTGTTGTGACTTGTTTTGAATTCGGCTTTCACAGTTCAGTCTCATTCAGTCAGATTCTCTCTGACTGGAGTGTGGCGTCAATGTGGAATAATGCACATTTCTAATGCAGTGAGAAAAATGAAAATCGATGAATCGCTGTATTATTAGTATTTATCGAAGTACCTTTGTATTACTACCTGATACCACCACTTTACCATGTTTAAATTTTTGTAGGGGACTGAATTATTGCCATATTCATACACAATAGATCAACCTCAAAGAATACCATAACAGTAGTATAGTACATGTCCAAAAAGCTGTGGTTTTACCTCAATATCATGTCCATAGACTATGTAAATAATGAAGACATTTACTCAGACTCTTTCCTGTTTACTCTGATATTGTATTGTTGTTATATACTCATATTTGGCAGGAAAACAATTGCATTAAACGAGTGATTAATGCAGCTGTGATTCACACTGCATAAAGCGTTTTCAGACGTTCTCGGGTTTCAATCAAGCAACGCTTGATTGAAATTGACCCTAATTTCTCGTAATCTTAATTTGTAATCTGTCATTGGCTCCTGCTCAGATGAAGCTCTGAGTTTCAGTACCGATGCTCCGCCTCTACGATTGCTCTGGTGTTGCCATGGCAACAGAGGGTCAGGCAGCCTGGCCTGCCGCCGCCAGAGAGTGTCATCAATCCTCGGCGTTTACTTTTGAGTGATGGCGGAGAGATTAAATGTTTATGCCCTCTTGGCACCAGCTGCCCCTCTGAAATCTAAATTAGAGATTAGAATCGTAACGACGGATTCCTGAAGACCCAAACCAGGGCTGAATTTCAAAAGCGTTGTGAAAAGCCTCATACACCTCTGCTGGCGACAGTAAGACTCGATACCTTATTGTCATTTTCTTTTTAGCCTTCGCAGCAAAAACCGAGAGCTGAAAAACATCTATTTTACAAGGCTTTACTGAAGGGATTTTTGTTCTGTCCTATCTTGACATGTTCAGACATGCCCTTTCTGGCTCCAGTGCAATTATGTCCTACTTTAAAAAGCTTCAGTGAATGCATTAGAAAAAAAAGCTATTAAATTCAATTCTTTTCAATTAAACCTTTTTTTAGTGGTGCTGCTTAATGCAAGCAATATTGCTCATATTGATTCCTCAAATCTTTCAGATTGCAGAACTACTTAAAGTGATTTTCAGACAAGATTTCAGCCTGTTTTGCATGCAATTATCACTTGCATTTTGTACATTAAATAAGTTATTTTTGCTTTAGGAGTGTGCGATATTGACAAAAATATATAAATATTTTTATATTATGTAACAATAATTAAACTATTTTGCTTAGGGTGTTTTTATGCTGGTACCTTGATTGGTTAAGGCCCGTCATGGATAAATAAATATGACACTAAAACCGCCAGTAGGTGGCAGCAAATCCCTTAATGATTGATTCATTGAATCATTCATCCAAATGATTTATTCTAATGGCTGTTTCTTTTAGAAATTAAGAAAGTGGCTGTCTTTGTGAATGGATCATTGAATTACTGACTCAAATGATTTGTTCAAAAACATTCATTCAGTAACGAAGCACTGCTGTGTTGATCTGAAATGCACAAAAGTTCTGATCCTGCTTTGTTTGGAACTATTTTCATTGGTGAAAATTATTTAATTAACATTAAAAAACATTAACTGCTTGTTTTTTGAACTGTTGTATAAAGTTAATATATATTCCTATTTGCAATCACACTCACATTAATATTCAGGAAAATGGCGTTCTTGCTTGTGTGGTATTGCTTAAAGGGATAGTTCACCCAATAATGAAATTACCCCATATTTACTCACCCTCAAGCCATCCTAGGTGTATATGACTTTCTTCTTTCAGACGAATACAATCAGAGTTATATTAAAAAATGTCCTGGCTCTTACAAGCTTTATAATGAAAGTGAATGGGTGCTGAGATTTTGAAGCCCAAAAAAGTGCATCCATCACTCCACATGGCCCCGGGGGTTAATAAAGGCCTTCTGAAGTGAAACGATGTGTTTTTGTACGAAAAATATCCTTATTTAAAACTTTATAATCCGCAAGCTCTAGCTCAGACCAGTTCAGAGTGTAGCGCAAGCTCCGGTGAAAAGTGACGAACGTGGAAGCGCAGAGAAGAGAGCAAAACAAAACACCGGTCACAAATTAGAAGTACAAAACAAGGATTTGTAAAGAAAAATTTCGAATGATTTCGATATAAGCCAAGAGGAGACTGGTTTCCCTTTGCTGTAAACACAACTTGGTTTTCGCAAGATTAGCATATTCTCACCGGAGTTTATGCTACATCCTGCATCATCCGCTGGAACGACTCTCTCATGAACACGCACGCATCGATTCGCTTCAGAAGGCCTTTATTAACCCCGCAGAACCGTGTGGAGTAGTTTTTATGATGGATGAGTGCACTTTTTTGGGCTTCAAAATCTCAACCACCAGTATTCACCTGCCATTATACAGCTTGGAATAGGCAGGACATTTTTTAACATAACTCCAATCGTACTCATCTGAAAGAAGAAAGTCATACAAAGGATGGCTTGAAGGTGAATAAATCATTTGGTAATTTTAATTTTTTGGGTGAACTATCCCTTTAACTATATCGTATCTTATAACTATAAAAACAAAAACCCATACAAGGATATTTTTGCTCTCAGAACATGAATTGTAGGATCATTCGCAGTCATTATGCAGTGAATGCTTTTGTACTCTCAAGACGTGTTTTTGTTGTTTTTTTGCAAAGTGAATGACACTCGATAATGTCAGTTTGCATATTATTAAAACAACAGTTACGATTTAATCGTAGACAATAAATATCACACACTGCTATTTTGCATATGTATTATGCTTGCAGGTAGCCAATATGACCATAGTTTGCTTTCTCCTGTTAGAGTAAAAACTATGCTGAAATTCTATACTTCTTTATTTTGCTTTTAGGCTCAAGGGAAGCGCTGACAGAATAAAAATAGCTGTGGACACAGGTGAACTAATTAAAAGTGTAGTGTGCTTGGCATAATGGCTTTGTGGATAATATCTCTTAGTCGATATGAGGCCGCTGGTTGAAATTTCCAAGTAGGGTCATGTTGTGTTTCGTTCTGCTGATATTAACATCCCTCACCGCTCCATCGGGCTGTACTTCAGTGCCCTCGGTGAACCTCTTAATGCCAATTTACTCCAGGGGTCACTGAACTTGAAAGTAAGGATTTGCTATGCGGCACGAACTTCAGCAAGTTTTCTGTCATACACTGTGCAACAAGCATTCAATCATTTACCCAATGAAAACCCTCCTAGGAGGTTCTCAAAAGTGCCAAAGCTCCATCATGCATTTCCCAGAACAAAGTAGAGGTAAAGTAAAGGGAGGTCATGTGCTGAATGAACTGAACTGAATGCTGCTTACTTTTTTTTTTTTGTTTGTTTGTTTTTTTTTTTATATAGTGAAATAGTATGCATTATGCTGCATTTTCTTATCATGTTGCATGTCAAGGGTGTCCAGCTCTAATTGCTTTGCATTTTGATTTTGTGTAACACCTTTTATCTTAAATTTTTGGCTGTCAGATCAAATAATGAATCAAAACATGTTTTAAAATCACCCTAATCACTTCATGTTTATTCATCACATTGGAAATGCAAAGTAAAGTTAGGTTCATTGCGTTGTTCATTTCATTGCATTTTGCCCACATAGTACCCTCATGAACATTATTCACATAATCAAAGCAATTTAATTTTTGTTGTTGTTAATAATTATCTTAATAGTTCTTAATAATGAAATTGTATGTATTTATTTATATATATATATATATATATATATATATATTATTCATTTATTGTCCATTAATTTATTATTAGTTTTTCATTTAAAAATAGTGTTTTTATGTATTAATAATTTACCATTTTATTTTAAATGTTAATGTTTTATATATACATTAAAATGCTACTTTTAAATGAAATAAATGAAGTTAAATGAAACACACACACACATGTATATGTATAGGCCTATGTATTTATATATAATTTAAATCTTTTTTTATTGAACAGTGTTTTAATGTATTTATAGTCTAATATTATTTTTTATTTTTATTTCTTACAGTAAAATAATAGTAGTTTGTAATAAATAATAAATTTAGATTACATTTCTATATACATAGAAATTATGCTAATTTATTATTGTTTTAATATTATTGTTTATTATATTATTTTATATTATATTATAATATTATATGTAATTTATTATATATTTATTTTTGTTTAAAATAGTTTTTATTTTTTATTTTACAAATAATTTATTAATTTATATATTTTAAATACATTTTTATATTTCTATTTTATATTATGTAAAAAAAAAATCATATTATGATTCTGTCAGCTAATGTTACATAATTTCTGTACCATGCCATTGTAACATTCTGTGCTTTCAGTGGCTCCTTATTTAAATTCCTAACACTTTCAGGGGAAGTTAAACCAAATCGAGCCCTTTCCTCTCCAGGCTGTTCATATATTCTACACATTGCCTTGTCTTTTTAACCTGTCATAATCTGGGAAGATCTCACCCTTCCTCTTTTGTCCTCCTAGAAGATTACCGTAAGGCAAGTTTCATTCGGCTCCACAAACTTTCCTACTATAAAAAAGTGCTATTTAATTTGAGGGAATCTCAATGGCATCAAAGTTCCATCAGCTTTCAGCGCCAGCGGCTGCAAGGAAGGAAAAAAACACATCTGTTGAGAAGGGAATAAATGAAGGGTGAAAAATCAAAGTCTCAGACTCTCGTCTCGCTGCTGGTGTCAAAATAACTCCGATTTCGGATAAGGCTTGCCTAATTTCATTTGTTGGCTGATATTTCTTTTTTATCAGTGTGTTAACAGAGATTCCCATGTTTCCATGTGATGTATAATGAAACAGGAGTGATGAGCAGCACTCTGCTGGGTTCAATCATTAGTCATGTTTAGACATGCAAACACATTCATCCCAAACACTCATTTACACGCTCACTAACTCATTGGCCCTTCCTCTCTCTTTCTCCATCCCTTGTCCAGCACTTCACAACTGCCAGAAGGTATGCGTAAGCTGAAAATGGGAAATGTTTGTTCGATCAGATTGACGAGGCTAGAGGGAGTTCCTCAGGGGTATATCTTCGGTCCCTTAATCTTGATGGCATTGACGTCAGCGGCACACTGCCTGCTGGTAAATGAGCTTCAGAGATGACTGTGTTGTAGAAACAGTATAATGTTATTTTGTGTTTTTTGCAGGAGGGAGGTTTAAAAAGGAGATTGTGGTGGATGGACAGAGTTATCTCTTGCTAATCAGGGATGAAGGTGGCCCACCAGAGCTGCAGGTAAGACACGAGTTAAATAGGAAAGCAGCAGAGTTATTATAGTTAACCAAAAGTAAAATTGAAACCATAAAAAATGTTACATGAAATAAAATAAACTTTAACTGAAATAAAATATTACATATATAAAATGTTTTATTTCAGCTAGATACCAAGGCAACATTTCTCATTTTAATCTAGCTTAACATGATGTATTAAAATAACTAAAACTGAAATAAAAATGAATAAAAATCTGTATAGACATATAAAAAAAATCCTGAAAATGACAAAAACACAAAACAAAATCACTAAAACTTTAAATAATATTAAAATGAAAACAAAATATACAAAATAAAAACTGATTCAAAATATTAATAAGAACAATAATAGTGATGCTAAAATAACACTGGAAAGCAGTGTTATTTTAGCATTATTTCTATGCTATTACAGTATTTATTCATATTTTGATAGCAACATTTATTTTTATATTTTTAATTTTCGTTTTAATTTACTTTGAGTATTTTTAGTATGTGTTATTGTCTTTTTTATTTCTGTTTAAAGATTTTTTTTTAGCTTCTATTTAGCTGTTTATTTTTATTTCAGTTTTAGTTTAGTGCTTCAACATAAACTTAGTTTATTTCAGTTAGTTGCCAAGACAGTATTTCAAATTTTTAATTTTTATTTTTTATTTTTAAGCTTCATTTCAATTAACAACAACGATTTTAATAGTTTTAGTTACAATTAGTTAACAACACTTCAAGGAATGTCTAATTTTTCCTTTAATTATAAAGCTTTATTGAAAACTATGATAAAATATATATTAAAATATAAATTATAGGAATAGTTAGTAAAAAAAAAAAAAATTTCTCCTCATTTTTCATGTGTTTTCAGACTGGTATGACTTTATTTCTTCTGTGGAGCCCAAAAGGAGATATTATGAAGAATGTTCATGCTGCTTTATTCTGATAACTGATACTGATATAACTGATTCAAAGTATAAAGTGACCAGTGGCAATTAAGGTCCAAAAACGGGTGAAAAAGCACCATAAATATTGTCATCATGACTTGCATTATAGAGAAGGACCGTTTTGAAAATTAAAGTATGATATGCTGATAATAATTCATAATGCACAGTATAAAAATGGATATTCATTATGAGATTTGCTAAAGATTACATTTAACAGTGCTATTAAATTTGTAGTGTTTTTATAGATTAATTTAAAGTAAGTATTAGATGACAGCAAAGGTAAACTAAGTGTAAAAAAAGAGGAAATGAACATACACATTGGTCATTGTATGCTTTCACCGAATGGAAAAGAGCAGCATGAACATTCTTGGAAATATCTCCATTTGTGTTCCACCAAAGAAAACAAGTAGTTTTGGGTGAATTGGGTGAATTTTCTGGTCATGTAAGCACGTCTAACTGTAGCGTTTGTGGATAAAAAGTAAAGTACTAGTAATACTCCAAACACCTTAATTATCTTGTTCAATTTGCAGCTCCAGGGCTGCATGCTGACGCGGCGCTACAATAATTGATGATATCCGAGAAAGTGAGATTTTTCGCAAGTTTCGAAAAGCAGAGAACTGTCCAAATAGCTGCCTCAAACTTGTCACCCAGCCCTCATTCCCCCAGCAGAGAGTGGGACGCGGGGCCGTGCCGAAATGAACCGCTGTACTTGCCCCATGGGGCCCATTTCAGGGTGGCCCTATTTTCACATTTTGCTGCGGCTCAGTGTAATTATAGTCTGATGGTTCTCACGGCAGCTTTCAGCCGTGGATGAGGACTGGCTTCCTGTGTTGTGGGAATGGGGATTTCGAGTGAAACTTTTCTGCCAGTGTAGCTCCTGGTGGAATAGCGGCGATAATTATTCTCTGTTAGTCTGTGTTCCGTTTAGCTGCTTTTATGGTAATGTGTAATTGATTAGAATGCAAATTACCACAAGAATTTGTAATGCGGCCCTTCAGATTTCAAGCAGACGTCAATGAGTGTGTCTCAGGGCTCCGAAACAATTCGAGTTACCGGTCGTGTAGTTTATCCATGATTAGAATTATTCTCCTGCAGGTAATGGAAAACAAATAGAGGAATAACTCACACTTGGGCTTCAGTAAACTACTAAAATCGTTTAAAATTACTGAAACGTACCTGCCTACACTACTAAATATAACTAGTGTATAACATGGTTCAGATAGATAAATGAAATTAAAATGTAATATGTATTTTTATCGAAAGATTTTTATTTAGCTTCTATTTAGCTATTTATTTTTCAGTTTTAGTAATTATAGTACTTCAACTTAAACTTTAGTTTATTTCAGTTAGCTGCCAAGACAGTGTTTCTAGTTTTTGTTTTAAATTTTGTTTTTAAGCTTTATTTCAATTAAGGACAACAATTTTAATAGTTTTAGTTAACAATTGGGTAACTTCAAGAAACGTCTAATTTTTCCTTTAATTATGAAGCTTTATTGAAAACTATGATAAAATATTTATTAAAATATAAGTTATAGGAATAGTTTGTAAAACTTTTTTTTTTTTTTTACTTGAAATAAAATAAAAATGTAATTCAATTAAATATTTATATTATATTTTTAAAAATTATTTCTACTAGTTGCCAGGGAAGAATTTCTTATTTTTATTTAGTTCAACTAGAAGTGCTAAAATAACAAAAAATGTAAAAAGATGAATAAATTAATTAATTAAAACAAATAATAAATAAATGCATAAATAAAAATACAATATGAAATAGAAATATAAAATAAACTTCTAAAAATGAAAAAAAAAATTGCCAAAATTTTAACTAAACTGAAAATGGAAAATATAAAAATAAAAACAGATTAAAAACATTAACAAAACTGTAACAGTCTTGTATAATACAGAAATACTCAAATTGATACTAAAATAATACTGTGTATTTATTTGAAATATTATTTTTTTATGATATAAATTTTGTTATGTTTTTAATGTAAGCCTGTTGTATAAAAGTAGTTATTTCTTTCAAAGCAAAACCTACTGACCCCAAATTTTCTTAACATATTAATAAATACACAAAACACACAAAATTGCTACAACTGTAACGAAAATTACAATGAAAAAAAATACAAACTGATTCAAAATATTAATATAATGTAATATATTTGTGTGAAAAAGCTAAATCAAAAGATGTTATTTAAAGATGCTGGGATTGATCCTGTTTTGTGTTGGTGTGTTTCAGTTTGCTGCCTGGGTGGATGCGGTGGTGTTCGTCTTCAGCTTGGAGGATGAGATCAGCTTCCAGACAGTTTATAACTACTTCCTGCGTCTTTCCAGCTACAGGAACACGGCAGAGGTTCCCATGGTGCTGGTGGGGACGCAGGGTGAGTCATAACACCATCACTGACTTTATTATTCTTCTACAGTAGAGCACAGGATGCACCAAATTTGATGTGCACTTGTTTTTATTAAATCCGCCATGAAAGTCTCGCACTTAGTCATAGTCTAAAGGTGACGAAATGGTACATTCGTCTTGCTTTAACAAAGCTGCAGGATATGAAGTCTCATCTGCAGTAAGCTGAAAGACTCTTTCTTACGCATTCGCCCAGCACTTGTATGCAAATTGCACTTTGATGAGACACATAATTAACAATTATGAGCATGTAGATGCTGTACTGTCATTATGTGTGTTGAAGAACTTTTTTAAAGGAACTGTACACTCAAAAATGAATATGTTGTGTCTTCTGCCATCATATGTTTTCTAGATGCCATCAGCGCTGCCAACCCGAGAGTGATAGATGACGCCCGGGCTCGAAAACTGTCCAACGACCTGAAACGCTCCACGTATTACGAAACCTGCTCCACCTATGGTCTTAACGTGGAGAGAGTCTTTCAAGACGGTGAGATGCCTGATGTGTTAACCAGTGTCTCTGAACATTACTTTAAGTGTTTATCCTCAGGTGTGAATTTACTCATTTTTTTAAATAATGCACCATACTTTCACCCAAACTGAATAATTAAAAACAAGTTTAAATGGGTCAGTCTTTTTTTATTCTTCTGAAATTTTCTTTTCTGACATACTCCAATTCTTGTTAAAACACATTAGACGTGCTTATTCTGTGCATTTTTAGCACTTTTTGTGTGAAATCATATTTATTTTGAAACTTGAATTGAATTGAATTGAAACTTTATTTTGTCCATCAAAAGTGTGCTGTCACTTTAATTGAGCATGAGCAGCGCAGCAAAAATAGACTCTGCGCCAAAACCATCGCTTCCATCGAAACCATCGTTATGCATTAATAATTCTGAAGATATTTTTGTAAAAAGGTTATAAGAATGTTTTTAGACCAAAATCTGAGAACAACATCAATAAGAAATCCATCCAAGACAGTGGCATTATCTAAAAATACTTCAAATAAATGGGCTTTTTACCAATTTATTCAGAAGCGCAGCCATTTGTTCAGAAATGCATGCCATTTTTAAACATTTTCTAAATTAAAAAAAAAAAACTATTTATTAATAGGACCTTTTTTTTTATTAATGACTTTCATTTTTTATTATTTAATTTTTTATTATTTTATTTTCTATTTATTTATTTTTTAATGTTTTATTGTTGTTGTTGTTGTTGTTGTTGTTGTTATTATTATTATTATTATTATTATTATTATTATTATTATTGGTGTTGTTCATATAATTACAATAATAATTAGTAGTAGTAGTAGTTACACACAGGCTAAAACTTTAATTAACAAAAATTATTTTTCATTTACACTGTATAAACATAATGAAACAACAACAATATTAATATTTTTATATATTTTATTATTTTATTTCCTATAATAATAATATTATTATTATTATTATTATTAGACACAGGCTAAAACCTTTTAATAAACAAACAATTCATTTTCATTTACACTATATAATGAAATAACAACAACAACTGCAATAATAACAATAATAATAATAATAATTATATTATTATTATTATTATTATTATTGGTGTTGTTCATATAATTACAATAATAATTAGTAGTAGTAGTAGTAGTAGTTACACACAGGCTAAAACTTTAATTAACAAAAATTATTTTTCATTTACACTGTATAAACATAATGAAACAACAACAATATTAATATTTTTATATATTTTATTATTTTATTTCCTATAATAATAACATTATTATTATTATTATTATTATTATTATTATTATTATTAGACACAGGCTAAAACCTTTTAATAAACAAACAATTCATTTTCATTTACACTATATAATGAAATAACAACAACTGCAATAATAACAATAATAATAATAATTATATTATTATTATTATTATTATTAACAATAATAATAATTATTGTTGTTATTATTATTATTATTATTATTATTATTATATTAACCACAAAACAGCAACAACAACAATAATAATAATAATAATAACAATAACTGTTATTGTTATTATTTAGACACAGGCTAAACTAAAATAAATCAACAAATTTATTAAAAAAAAAAAAAAAAAACTTAAATAAACAAATGAATTTCCATTAACATTTATTTTTTATTATGTAAAAAAGCAGAGGTAAAGTAATAATTACAAATCAGTTAAAACATTGATTATATGCTAGTTATCAGACACTTAAAAATAGCTGGCATCATTATGAAACAACAATAGTGATCAGTCTCTGTGAACTTTGGTATTGATCATGTGTTTGAATATATGAACATGAAGGAATATTTATCATTATATTATTAATTTATTGTATTATATTATTACTAGAGTTGAGCCGGATACTCGGCTGAAACGAGTATCCGGTACGGATAAAGCACTTTTGCCGAGTACAAGTATCATACGAGTAATACGAGTCAATATCTGTGCTCGGATTGAATAAAAATTCTCATTGGGTAGCTGACTGTGTCTGCGTTCTGTGATAGACTAGTCACAGCGCCCCTCCCCTACACACATACAGATTTATTGTGTTGCTGCTGTGTCCCGCTCTGCTCACTCACACACAGAACACTGAAGAGAACAGCGCGCTCTCTCTCTCTGTCTCTCCCTCAGTCACTCAGGTTCGCGGGTTTTTTCCGTTAACGTGTAGGGTTTCTTCAGCTTCAGGTTTGTTTTTTATTTTGGTTTGTAGTACTTACTTATTAACCAGTAGAGTTTTGGTAAACGTGGGGTTTGTTCAGACGTGGTGCTTGGTAGAATGCGACTCGCGTCTCTGCCTGTCGGAGATTTTTTTTTCTTTTTTAAACCGTCAGCTGGCTCTAACCAGTTTTTTTTACTTCACGCACTGAGTGTCTGACACTTTCTTGCTGTATTTCATAAAAAAAAAAAAGGAAGTAGTGGTATAAAACTATATTACAAATTAATTAGCTACACAGTATATACATACACACACACACACACACACACACTCTCCCTCTCTCTGCCGGTCATCGGAGTTTTTTTGTTGTTTTTTTTAAACCGTCTGCTGGTTCGAAGTAGTGGTATAAAAAAACTTTATTACAAATTAATTAGCTACACACACTCTCTCTCTCTCTCTCTCTCTCTCTCCCTCTCTCTGCCGGTCATCAGAGTTTTTTTTTTTTTTTTTTTAAACCGTCAGCTGGTTCTAACCAGTTTTTTTTACTTCACGCACTGAGTGACACTTTCTTGCTGTATTTTATAAAAAAAAATAAAGGTAGTTGTGGTAAATAGTTTTCTAATCAGCAATAAATATAACAATTTCTGATCAACCCATATCAATTGCATGCTTAAAATAACATACCGGTTAAAGCCCCGCCCATTTCAAGACAACCCGACCCACTTCCAGGTTAAATCCCGCCCACTTCCGGGTTAGGCCCCGCCCAGTCCGAGTACAGATACAGATAATTCATATGGTTAACAGATACAGATACAGATAATGCTGTACTCGCTCATCCCTAATTATTACACACAGCAGATTTTAAGGATGGTTGTGAGACATTGTGAATGCATCTGACATCCTGGATCCTGCTTTTATCTCCTCATCTAACAAAGAGCTGTTTTTCCAGCGTGTTTTTACGTCGCTAGTGGTTTAGTGCATTTACGAACAATCCTGAAAACCAGCTGGAATATCAGTGGCACTCCGAGTTCACTGATAGCGCTCTCTTCCGCCCACTGTCGTCATGTGGCATGAATGTATCTCAGAGTAAGCTACAGAAATCTGCCCACACATCTCTTTTGTGTCCCTCTAGCCGCCTGCTTGAGGTAGAGTGGTTTCGCAGCACCTAGAAATACATATTACATAAGTATTTATCAAGCAGCCGCGCAGTAATCTGGTATCGCTGCTCTATGTATCCGTATGAGACTTCCTCCCGCGGTTGCAGGGGCTGTGATAATTCCAGCGGCTTTATTGCTCTGCAGTGTTGCAGTTTCAATATCATAGTTGTCAGGATGGATTTCTCTCGTCCCTGCCTTTATTGCTGGGGTGTTGACGGCTGCTGTTTTCTGCTGCGTGTAATTGCCTCCTCGGGCTGCATTTGAAATAATTAAAAGACAGAAATGCGCTTGTTGTCTGGAGACGGTGAGCTGTTCGACTCTTTGAAAACGCAGACGGATCAACATCATCTCGACTTTGCCAGTTCTTTCGCTTGTGTGCGGCTCGTTCTTTCTCTCTTACTTTGTTTTTGTGAGAAGTAAAAGTGAATAATGTTGAGTCACTTGTTAAATGGCTGTAGGCACACTGTAAGTCTCCAGGGTTTCCGGTTTTATGCACAGAAACATTTCACAGCTGGAGAAGAAGCCTTATGTGCGTCATTAGAACTGAAAAATTGTAACATACTGTAGATAAGTTATGAACATCTCCCTACCAAAATAATAAGCACTTAATGTCATGAATTTATCACCCTTTATGAATTATGTTTGCAAATAAATTACTGTGTAGTCTTGTTTATGTTTGTAGTCACATGCTTACTGCTAATCAGTGGCTTTGGGAGACGTTGTAGGTTATTAAAAGATAGCTGAATTATTAATTGTTCCCATATGCATAGTTGGTCATATGCAGGACTAAAACAACAAAAAAGCTAGTATGTAGAATAGCTGTGCGAAACATGTTAAAATGCATTTATTTTTACAATGTTTGTACGTAAACATTTTTAATAATATTTTTAAATCAATTTTTAATATATTTAAATATTTTAATGTATTATTTTTTAAACTCAGTTATATATTTCATATTTTAAAGTCAAACTAATGTATACTGTTGCATACTTTACACTACAGTTCAAAAGTTTGATAAGATTTTTTTTAAGTCTCTTATGCTCACACAGGCTGGATTTGTTTGATCAAAAATACAGTAAATTTGTGAAATATTATTACAATTTAAATGAACTGTTTTCTGTTTGAGTATATTTTAAAATGTAATTTATTCCTGTGATGTGAAACTGAATTTTCAGCATCATTGCTCCAGTCTTCAGTGTCACATGATCCTTCAGAAATCATTCTAAGATGCTGATTTGATGCTCAAGAAACATTTATTTTTTTATTTATTTGTTTATTTTAGAAGAAAACATGAAGAACAGCATTTGTCTGAAAAATTATAAATTTCTTTACTCTCACTTTTAATCTATTTAATGCAAGGATTTCATAGTTGTAATATTTCTGATGTGTGATTGCAGTTGCTCAGAAAGTGGTGGCGCTGAGGAAAAAACAGCAGCTTTCGATTGGTCCGTGTAAATCTCTGCCCAACTCTCCCAGCCACTCGTCTGTCCCGGCTGCATCCATCCCCTCTGTACACATCAATCAGGTGAGTCTGGGGCGTTTGTGCTAATCTAGAATCAGCCTCAGTCAGACAAAACCTGTCCTGAAGCAGCTAGTGTGCACAGAGAAAAGAATTGGCTACCTATTTAAATTGTGAAAATTTACCATGGTAACCATATTTTCCACCAAAATACTTACTATTATTAGTTTAAATAAATGTCCTCAAAAGAAATAAAATAAAATAAATAAATTATAGCTCTACAACAGTAACAATAATTGTAGTAGATATGATATTTAATGCATTAAAAGGTTGACCATTGTACTAACAAACACATAGTATGCAACAAAGGCAAATGTGGCAAGACAATTATGACATCTTACTGCACACTTACATCTAATTTTCTATTATCATATTTTATATGCAAAAATAGGTCTTTATGAACTAATGTTGTTTACTGTATCTCTCTTGCTCCTTTCCTATTCTTAATTGCTTTTTCCCAAACTATCTATCTATCTATCTTATCTATCTGTCTGTCTGTCTGTTTATCGTTCTATTGTTTATTCTATCTATCGTTCTATTGTTCTGTCTTTGTATTGTTCTATTGTTTATTCTATCTATCGTTTATTCTTTCTATCTATATCTATCTATCTATCTATCTATCATTTGTCGCTCTATCTGTCTGTCTGTCTCTGTTTATCGTTCTATCGTTTATTCTATCTATCGTTCTATTGTTATATCTTTGTATTGTTCTATTGTTTATTCTATCTATCTATCTATTATTTGTCGCTCTATCTATCTGTTTTATCTATCTATCGTTCTCTGTCGTTCTATCTATCTCTATCTGTCTGTTTGTCTGTCTGTCTATCGTTCTATCATTCTATTGATCGATCTGTCGATCTGTCATTCTATCGTTCTATCTATCTATCTATCTATCTATCTATCTATCTCTGTCTATCTATCGTTCTATCGTTTATTCTATCTATCGTTCTATTGTTCTATCTTTGTATTGTTCTATTGTTTATTCTATCTATCGTTTATTCTTTCTATCTATCTATCTATCTATCTATCATTTGTCGCTCTATATATCTGTTTTATCTATCTATCTGTCTGTCTGTCTGTCTGTCTGTCTGTCTATCGTTCTATCGTTTATTCTATCTATCGTTCTATTGTTCTATCTTTGTATTGTTCTATTGTTTATTCTATCTATCGTTTATTCTATCTACGTTTATTCTATCTATCTATCTATCTATCGCTCATTTATTCTGTCTGTCTATCTATCTATCTATCTATCTATCATTTGTCGCTCTATCTATCTGTTGTTTTATCTATCTATCGTTCTCTGTCATTCTATCTTTTATTCTATCTATCATTCTATTGTTCTATCTTTGTATTGTTCTATTGTTTATTCTGTCGTTTATTTTATCTACGTTTATTCTATCTATCATCTATCTATCTATCTATCTATCTATCTATCTATCTATCTATCGCTCATTTATTCTATCTATCTGTCTATCTATCTATCTATCATTTGTCGCTCTATCTGTTGTTTTATCTATCTATCGTTCTCTGTCATTCTATCGTTTATTCTATCTATCATTCTATTGTTCTATCTTTGTATTGTTCTATTGTTTATTCTGTCGTTTATTTTATCTACGTTTATTCTATCTATCTATCTATCTATCTATCTATCTATCTATCTATCGCTCATTTATTCTGTCTATCTATCTATCT
>JAFVLL020018703.1:2500-21025 GCA_021397915.2 Tor tambroides | reverse complement strand
CTGTTATAATCTGTTGGCAGCAGGAAATTTGGCACATATAAATGACTTTTACATATTCCTCCTATATTTACCACTTTAAAAGCATATTGCCCGCTTTTCCCTGTTTTCCTATGGCCACGTGATTGCGGTGAGCCCGGGTGCGAGGGCCCTTTCATCGCTGCTTGCAGCTTTAATTAGTTCTTTGAAATTGTAATAATATTTCACAATATTGCTGTTTTTACTGTATTTTTGATCAAATAAATTCAGCCTTGGTGAGCATATAAGGGACTACTTTCAAACACATTTAAAAATGTCACTGACCCCAGACTTTTAAACAGCAGCATATTTATTTAAAGAAATTGTTCCTCAATTTGTAATAGCAAAGAAAAATTGTGTTGTTGGTAATGCGCTTACACAAGAAGCCTATGGGGCACGATTACCTTAGAAACAATGATAAAAACACAAAAGTGTTTCAAAAGTATCCTCATAAAACAAACATATGTCTTAACTTGAGTCTAGTATGATCAAATCACTTACCAGCCTTTCCTGAGTAAGTTGCATCCAATTTTATCATCATATCAAGCCAGTAAACAAAATTGTGAAAGGTTAACTAAAGGATTGTATTTTATGTATTTGTATTGATTTTATGTAAGGAAAATGCATGAGTAATTCCACTGCTAAAGAGATTATTTAGACAGTTTTTAGCTCATATAATACACATTTTTGTATTGAAAAAAAAAATTCTAGCAGTACATTGTGTCTGCATTATTGTAAATGAGATGTTTGTTGTAAATTAAACATAAAAATGTCTTGTTTTAGTGAGAGAGAGTAAAAATAATTTTAAGATGTTGACCGTATATATTTAAGCTTGCATTGAACCCAGAACATGGTGAACAACATTGCTTAAAACGAGCTAAAATGTTGAGTATTCTGGCCCGGCGGGTTTTGTTGGATGCCTGTATGCACGTTGTGTTTCTCGTGAAGGAAAAAGACGCTCAGGAGCCTGTTGTGACTTGTTTTGAATTGGGCTTTCACAGTTCAGTCTCATTCAGTCAGATTCTCTGCTTCTCTCTGACTGAACTGTGGCGTCGGTGTGGAATAATGCTCATTTCTAATGCAGTGAGAAAAATGAAAATCAATGAATCGCTGTGGGATTGTGAGATTGGTGTTAACACACACCTGAGTACTGAACTTCAAAAACCACGCTAAAAGATATTTGTTCTTCTATAATAGAAAATACTACAAAATTCAGGAACCGTGCGTTAGAGAACAGAAGCTCTGCCACAAGTTATTTTTATTGATTATATTCATTCATTATTAAAAATGAATGCCGGTCAGTTTCTGTAATAAAGCCTTGTGCTCTGACGTCTCTTAGAAAAAAATACTATGGTGGTACCATGGTATCCAGTGATAAAGCAATGGGTTTATAAAAGATACACTACCATTTAAAAGCTTGGGATTGCTCAAATTTCTTAATATTTTTGAAAGAAGTCTCACCAATGCTCACCAATGCTACATTTATTGGATCAAAATACAGTAAAGCAGTAATATTTTGAAGTATAATTACAATTTTCATAATTTCATAGTCATTTTTAAAATGTAGTTTATTCCTGTGATGCAAAGCTGAATTTTAAGCATCATTACTCCAGTCTTCAGTGTCACATTATCCTTAAGAAATCATTTTAATATACTGATTTACTGCTTAAGAAACATTTCTGATTATTGATATTATCAGTGTTAAAACAGTTGTGCTGCTTTATTTATTTTATTTTTATTTAATGGAAACTGTGATACTTTTTTCAGGATGTTTTTGTTGAATATTTTTTGATAATATTTAAAATATATATATATTTTGAAACATTATACATATCTTTACTGTCACTTTTGATCAATTTAATGCATCCTTGCAAATAAAAGTATTAATTTCTTTTAAAAACTTTAAGACTTTTGAATGGTAGTGTATATACCATGGTACTACCATGTTTTTGGTAATATGCCAGTATATATCGAAGTACCTTGGTATTACTACCTAAGACCACCACTTTATTATTAACCACTGAATTATTACTATATTCATTCACAATAGACCAATCTCAAAGAATACCATGATAGTACTGTAGTACATGTTCAAAAAGCCATGGTTTTAACACTTAGACTGTGTAAGTAATGAAGACATTTACTCAGACTCTTTCCTGTTTAGTCTGATATCGTATTGTTGCTATATACTCATATTTGGCAGAAAAGCAATTGCATGAAGCGTTTGCAGACGTTCCCAGGTTTATTAAGCGACTCTTGATTGAAATTGACCTTAATTTGTAATCTGTCATTGGCTCCTGCACAGACGAAGCTTTGAGTTCCATGCCGACGCTCCGCCTCTACGATTGCTCCGTTGTTGCCATGGCAACAGAGGGTCAGGCAGCCTGGCTTGCCGCCGCCAAGCGTGTCATCAATCCTCGGCGTTTACTTTTGAGTGACGGCGGAGAGATTAAATGTTTCTGCCCTCTTGGCACCAGCTGCCCCTCTGAAATCTAAATTAGAGATTAGAATCAGAACGACGGATTCCTGAAGACCCAAACCAGGGCTGAATTTCAAAAGTGTCGCAAAAAGTCTCATACACCTCTGCCGGCGACAGTAAGACTTGGTACCTTATTGTCATTTTCTTTTTAGCCTTTGCAGCAAAAACTGAGAGCTGAAAAACATCTATTTTGCACGGCTTTCTGCCAAACGTCAGAATGAGCAGGAAACTTTGCTGAAGGGATTTTTATTCTGTCCTATCTTGACATGTTCAGACATGCCCTTACTGGCCCCAGTGCAATTATCTCCTACTTTAAAAGCTTCAGTGAATGCGCTAGAAAAAAGCTGTTAAATTCAATTCTTTTCAGTTAAACAACCATTTTTTTTAGTGGTGCTTCTTAATGCGAGCATTATTGCACTTATTTTAGAGTTGTGAACTAGTTGATTCCTCAAATATTTTGGATCGTGGAACTACTAAAAATGATTTTCAGACCAATTTCAGCCTGTTTTTGCATGCAAGCATCACTTGCATTTTCTTTAATAAATAAATAATTTTTGCAGTAGGAATGTGCGATATTGACAATTATTATTATTTTTTTAATTAAACATTATTTTGCTTAGTGTGTTTTTATGCTGGTACCTTGGCTGGTTTAGGCCTGTCATGGATAAATGAATATGACACTAAAACCGCTGATTCGCAAATGGCTGATTCTTTTAGAAACAAAGCAAGTGGCTGTCTTTATGAATGAATCATTGAATTACTGACTCAAATGATTCATTAAAAAACAGAATCATTCAAGAACGAAAGACTGCAGTTGTTTCTCTACGACGAACAAATGTTCTGATCCGGCTTTGTTTGGAGCTATTTTCATTGGCGAAACAAAAAATCATTAACTGCTAGTTTTCTGAACTGTTGTATAAAATTAATATCAAGTTCGCAATCACGCGCACATGCTAATATTCAGGAAAACGGTAGCCTTGCTTGTGTGATATTTCTTAAAGGGAGAGTTCACCCAAAAATGAAAATTACCCTATGATTTACTCTTCCTCAAGCCATCCTAGGTGTATATGACTTTCTTCTTTCAGACAAATACAATCAGAGCTATTTAAAAAAAATTGTCTTGGGGTGCGTTTCCCAAAAGCAAATATGGTTGCAAGTTCTGTCGTTACCAAAAGAGTTCAATGGAACTAACGACCATAGTTAGCTAACGGTGCTTTTGGGAAATGCACCCCTGGTTGTTCCAAGCTTTATAATGGCAGTGAATGGGGGTTGAGATTTTGAAGTCCAAAAAAGTCCAAAAAAATCTCAACCCCTATTCACTGCCATTGTAAAGCTTGGAAGAGCCAGGACATGTTTTAATATAACTCCAGTTGTATTTGTCTGAAAGAAGAAAGTCATATACACCTAGCTTGGCTTGAGGGTGAGTAAATCATGGGGGAATTTTCATTTTTGGGTGAACTATCTCTTTAAATATTATCATATCTTATAACTATAAAAAAACAAAAACCCATACAAGGATATTGTTGCTCTTAGAACTTGAATTATAGGGTCATTATAACTGCATTCTAATAGGCTTCATCATGCAGTGAATGCTTTTGGCCTCTCAAGATGTGTTTTAGTTTATTGCAAAGTGAGTGACACTCGATAATGTCAGTTTGCATATTGTTAAAACAGCAGTTACAATGTTGTAGACAATAAATATCACAAACCACTATTGTGCATATTTATTATGCTTGCAGGTGTATTCACATTGGCCAATATGAACATATTGTTCACTTTCTTCTGTTAGAGAAAAAAACTATGCTGAAATTCTACAATTTTTTTTTATTTTTTTTAAGCTCAAGGGAAGCATTGATGAAATAAAGATAGCTATGGACACAGGTGAACTAATTAAAAGTGTAGTGTTCTTGGCGTAAAGGCTTTATGGATAATATCTCTCAGTCGATGTGAGGTCACTAGTTGAAATCTCCATGTAAGGTCATGTTGTGTTTCATTCTGCTATTATTAACGTCCCTCACTGCTCCATCGGGCTGTACTTCAGTGCCCTCGGTGAACCTCTTAATGCCAATTTACTCCAGGGGTCACTGAACTTGGAAGTAAGGATTTGCTATGTGGTACGAACTTCCGCAGGTTTCAGGCATACACTGTGCAGCAAGCATTCAATCATTATATTTATCCAATAGGAGGTGCTCAGAAGTGTCAAAGCTCCATCATGCATTTCCCAGAACAAAATAGAGTTAAAGTAAAGGGAGGTCATGCACTGAATGAACTGAACTGAATGCTGGCTACCTTTTATAGTGAAATGGTATTCATTATGCTACATTGTCACATTTTCTCATCACGTTGCATGTCAAGGGTGTCCAGCTCTAATTGCTCTGCATTTTTAATTTGATTTTGTGTAATACCTTTTATCTTTAATTTTTGGCAGTCAGATCAAATAATGAATCAAAACATGTTTCAAAATAGTCACTCCAGTCACTTCATGTTTATTCATCACACTGGAAATGGAAAGTCAAGTTAGGTTCATTCCATTTTGCACAAATTAGTCCCCTCATGAACAATGCTCACATAATCAAAGTAGTTCAATCTACTTTGTGTTTATTGCTTTAATAATGATTTGATTATTAAAAGAATATTTTCATTTAAAAATTGATTTAAAAATAATTGTGTGTGTGTGTGTGTGTGTATATGAATAATTAATTTAGAATTTATTTATATCAATTGAAAATTGTTGATTATTACAGTAATTTATTAATTTAATATATATGATTTATGTACTTTTATTAAATACATTTTTTATTAAATACATTTTTTATATTTCTATTTTATATAACTTACTTTTTTCATATTTTCATTCAGTCAGCTAACATTGTTACATAATTTCTGTACCATGCCACTGTACCATTCTGTGCCTTTCAATGGCTCCTTATTTAAATTCCTAACACTTTCAGGTGAAGTTCAACCAAATCGAGCCTTTTCCTCTCCAGGCTGTTCATATATTCTACACATTGCCTTGCCTTCTTCACCTGTCATAATCTGTGAAGATCTCACCCTTCCTCTTTTGTCCTCCTAGAAGATTACCGTAAGGCAAGTTTCATTCGGCTCCACAAACTTTCCTACTATAAAAAAGTGCAATTTAATTTGAGAGAATCTCAATGGCATCAAAGTTCCATCAGCTTTCAGCACCAGCGGCTGTGAGGAAGGGAAAAAAACCCACATCTGTTGAGAAGGGAATAAATGAAGGGTGAAAAATCAAAGTCTCAGACTTTCATTTCACTGCTGGTGTCGAAATAACTCAGATTTCGGATAAGGCTTGCCTAATTTCATTTGTTGGCTGATATTTCTTTTTTTATCAGCGTGTTAACAGAGATTCCCATGTTTCCATGTGCTGTATAATGAAGCAAGAGCGAAGGGTGGCGCTCTGCTGGGTTTAATCATTAGTCATGTTTAGACATGCAAACACATTCATCCCAAACACTCATTTACATGCTCACTAACTCATTTGCTCTTTCTCCATCCCTTGTCCGACACTTCACAACTGCCAGAAGGTATGCGTAAGCTGAAAATGGGAAATGTTTGTGCGATCAGATTGACGGGACTAGAGGGGGGTTCCTCAGGGGTGTATCTTCAGTCCCTTAATCTTGATGGCATTGACGTCAGCGGCACACTGCCTGCTGGTAAATGAGCTTTAGAGACGACCGTGTTGTAAAAACAGTATAATTAATGTTATTCTGTGTTCTTGCAGGAGGGAGGTTTAAAAAGGAGATTGTGGTGGATGGACAGAGTTATCTCTTGCTGATCAGGGATGAAGGTGGCCCGCCAGAACTGCAGGTAAGCCACAAGTTAAATATGAAATCAGCAGTTAATATAGTTAACTAAAACTAAAATTAAAACCATAAAAAATGTTTGTTGAAATAAAATAAACATTAACTGAAATAAATATCAATATACTAATATGTATTACATATGTAAAGCTTTTTATTTCAGCTAGACAAGACAACATTTCTCATTTTAATTTAGCATAATTTGATGTAGGCCTACTAAAATAACTAAAACTACAACTGAATTTATTTATTTCAGTTTCAGTCATTTTAGTTCTTAAGATAAACTTATTTTATTTCCAATTTTTGTTTGTTTTAAGTTTTATTTTAAAGCTTTATTTAAATTATCGAAAGGCAATTTTAAAAGTTTTAGTTAACATTTTGTTAACAGCACTGCACAAACCTATAAACTATATAATAATACTATATAATACTATATATCAAAATACTATATAATAACTATATAATAAAAATATATATCAAAACATAAATTAAAGGAATTGTTTGCTCAAAAATTAGAAGTCATTAATCTGTCCTCATGTCTCATGTGTGTTCCAACAGGTATGACGTTATTTCTTCCGTGGAACACAAAAGGAGATATTATGCAGAATGTTCGTGCTGCTCTATTCCATAGAAAATTTAATGTACAACCAAGTATATAGTGACCAGTGGCTATTGAGGTCCAAAAAAGGGTGAAAAAGCACCATACATGTGTTCATCATGACTTGTATTATAGAGAAGGGCCAATTTTAAAATTAAAATATGATATACTGATAATAATTCATAGTGTGCAGTATAAAAATGGATGTTCATTTTGAGATTTGCTAAAGATTACATTTAACAGTATGCTTAAATTTGTAGTGTTTTATAGATTAAAGCAAAGTAAGTATTAGATGACAGCAAAGGTAAACTAATTGTAAAAGTAGGGGAAATGAACACACACTTTGGTCATTGTATGCTTTCACTGTATGGAAAAGAGCAGCATGAACATTCTTGAAAAGTCGTTTTGGGTGAATTTTCTGGTCATGTAAGGACGTCTAACTGTAGTGTTTGTGGATAAAAACTGTTTACATTATTCCATGTAAAGTACTCGTAATACCCCAAACACCTTAATTATCTTGTTCAATTTGCAGCTCCAGGGCTGCATGCTGACGCAGTGCTACATTAATTGATGATATCCGAGAAAGTGAGATTTTTCGCAAGTTGAGAAAAGCAGAGAAATGTCCAAATAGCTGCTAAAATATTCCACAAATGTGTCACCCAGTCCTCATTCCCCCAGCAGAGAGCGGGACGCGGGGCCATGTCAATATGAACCGCTGTACTTGCCCCGTGGGGCCCATTTCAAGGTGGCCCTATTTTCACATTTTGCTGCGGCTCAGTGTAATTATAGTCTGATGGTTCTCACAGCAGCTTTCAGCCGTGGATGAGTACTGGCTTCCTGTGTTGTGGGAATGGTGATTTCGAGTGAAACTTTTCTGCTAGTGTAGCTCCTGGTGGAATTGCGGCGATAATTATTCTCTGTTAGTCTGTGTTCCGTTTAGCTGGTTTTATGGTAATGCGTAATTGATTAGAATGCAAATTACCACAAGAATTTGTAATGTGGCCCTTCAAATTTCAAGCAGACGTCAATGAGTGTGTCTCAGGGCTCCGAAACAATTCGAGTTGCTGGTCGCGTAATTTATCCATGATTAGAATTATTCTCCTGCAGGAAATGGATAACAAATAGAGGAGTAACTCACACGTAGGGCTTCAGTAAACTACTAAAATCGCTTAAAATTACTGAAATGTACCTGCCTACGCTACAAAATATAACTAGCATATAACATGATTCATCTGCTCAGTAGCTGTTCAGACAGATAGATAGATAGATAGATAGATAGAGGCTTATATTTAACAAACTAAATTAAAAAAATATATTTTTGATATAAAATAAACATTAAATGAAATGAAATAAAAATATTTAAAATAATATATATATATATATATATATATATATATATATACATACAGTATATATATATATATATATATATATATATATATATATATATATATAATATTTATTTTAATTTAATTTATCTTGATGTACTAAAATAACAAAAAATAAATAAATAATAAAATAAAATATAAAGACATACAAAACCTTAAAAAACCTGAAAAAATGAAAAAAACACAAGAAAATTTCTCAAATTTGAACTAAAATGAACATGGAAAATATAAAAATAAAAACTGATTAAAAATATTAACAAGTATAAAGTAATATTAAAAATATTAGTAATAAGTAAAATATTAACTGCAATAGTGTTTTTCAGTGATACAAAAATAATACAGAAATACTAAAGTTGATACTAAAATAATGCTGTGTGTATGTGCATATATATGTATATATGCGCATAAGTGTGTGTGTATATGCATACCATTCAAAAATAAAATTTTGTTTGTTTTATGAAAGAAGTTTCTTTTATTTATTGGAAATATATATATTTTTATAATATACACTTTGCAATGTAAGCCTGCTGAATAAAAGTATTAATTTCTTTCAAAATAAAAAGCCTACTAACCCCAGATTTGTTATAAATACTAATAAATAAATACACAAAATTACTAAAACTGTAACCAAAATTACAATGAAAAAACTGAATGATAAAAACTGATTCAAAATAGTAATACAATATAATATATTGTTTAAAAAAAGCAAAATCTGATAGCTAAATCAAAAGGTGTTATTTGAAGTTGCTGAGATTGATACGGTTTTGTTGTCATGTTTCAGTTTGCTGCCTGGGTGGACGCGGTGGTGTTCGTCTTCAGCTTGGAGGATGAGATCAGCTTCCAGACAGTTTATAACTACTTCCTGCGTCTTTCCAGCTACAGGAACACGGCAGAGGTTCCCATGGTGCTGGTGGGGACGCAGGGTGAGTCATAACACCATCACTGACTCTATTATTCTTCTACAGTAGAACACAGGATGCACCAAATTTGATGTGCACTTGTTTTTATTAAATCCGCCATTAAAGTCTCACACTTAGTCATAGTCTAAAGGTGACGAAATGGTACGTTCGTCTTGCTTTAACAAAGCAGCAGGATATGAAGTCTCATCTGCAGTGAGCTGAAAGACTCTTTCTTACACATTCGCCCAGTACTTGTATGCAAATTGCACTTTGATGAGACACATAATTAACAATTATGAGCATGTAGATGCTGTACTGTCATTATGTGTGCCGAAGAGCTAGTTTAAAGGAATAGTACACCCAAAAATTAATATGCTGTCTTATGCCATCATATGATTTCTAGATGCCATCAGTGCTGCCAACCCGAGAGTGATAGATGACGCCCGGGCTCGGAAACTGTCCAACGACCTGAAACGCTCCACGTATTACGAAACCTGCTCCACCTATGGTCTTAACGTCGAGAGAGTCTTTCAAGATGGTGAGATGCCAGATGTGTTAACCAGTGTCTCTGAACACTACTTTTGTTTATCCTCAGGTGTGAGTTTACTAACCTGGTTTGCAGTTAATATTCTCTGTTCTTCATGACCTTCAGGGTTGACCTCTGTAAATGACGTACATAGCTTGTCTTTTTTATATATATATATATATATATATATATATATATATATAAATATGAATCAGTATTGGACTGAAGTACCTTGTTGCTCCTGATAATTTTTAGTAATATTTTATGTGAATCCTGTGTAAGCATTAGTAATTCTAAAGGTATTTTTGTAAAGAGCTTGTTTTTAGATGTTTTTAGAACAATGAATCTAACCCATCCAAGCCAGTAGAATTTTATCCATTTATTCAGTCTCTGTGATCAGTGATCAGTCTCTGTGAAGTTGGGTATTGATCATGTATTTTAATGTATGAATCTTTAAAGGTATGACCATGAAGGGGGTATTTATTATTATATTATTAGTTTACTGTATTATATTATGTGCATACAGCAGATGTTAAGGATGGCTGTGAGGCATTCTGAATGCATCTGATGTTCTGGATCCTGCTTTTATCTCCTCATCTAACAAAGAGCTGTGTTTTTTCCAGTGTGTTTTTACATCGCTAGTGGTTAGTGCATTTATTACAAACGATCCTGAGAACCAGCTGGAATATCAGTTGCACTCTGAGTTCACTGATAGCGCTCTCTTCCGCCCACTGTCGTCATGTGGCATGAATGTATCGCCGAGTAAGCTACAGAAATCTGCCCACACATCTCTTTTGTGTCCCTCTAGCCGCCTGCTCGAGGTAAAGTGGTTTCACAGCACCTAGAAATACATATTACATAAGTATTTATCAAGCAGCCGCGCAGTAAGCTGCTCTATATATCCGTGTGAGACTTCCTCCCGCGGTTGCAGGGACTGCGATAATTCCAGCTTTATTGCTCCGCAGTGTTTCAGTTTCCTCCGCACTCTCCAATATCATAGTTGTCAGGATGGATTTCTCTCGTCCCTGCCTTTATTGCTGGGGTGTTGACGGTTGCTGTTTTCTCCTGCGTGTAATTGCCTCCTCGGGCTGCATTTGAAATAATTAAAAGACAGAGATGCGCTTGTCTGGAGACGGTGAGCTGTTCGACTTTGTGAAAACGCAGACGGATCAACATCATTGCCGGTTCTTTCGCTTGTGTGCAGCTCGTTCTTTCTCTGTTACTTTGTTTTTGCAAAAAGTAAAAGTGAATAATGTTGAGTCACTTGTTAAATGGCTGTAGGCACACTCTTAAGTCTCCAGGGTTTCCAGTTTCATGCAGTAAATCTGCACAAAAACATTTCACAGCTGGGGAAGAAACCTTATGCGTGTCATTAGAACTGAAAAATTGTAACATACTTTACAAAAGTTATGAACATCTCCCTACCAAAATAATAAGCACTGAATGTCATATAAATGTGTCACCCTTTGTGAATTATGTTTGCAAATAAATTACCTTGTAGTCTTTGTAGTTTATGCTCGTTGTCACATTTACTGCAAATCATTGGCTCTGAGAGACGTTATAGGTTATTAATAGACAGCTGAATTATTAATTGTTCCCATAAGCATAGTTGGTCATATGCAGGACTAAAACAACAAAAACAGCTAGTATCTAGACTAGCTGTGCAAAACACGTTAAAATGCATTTTACAAAAATGTTTATTATACATAAACTTTTTTGATAATATTTCCTCAAATAAATTTAAAATATATATTTTAATGAATATTTTTTAACTCAATTTTCAATTTTATATTTAAAGTCAAACTAATATATACTGTTCATTCGTTTTTATTCAGTGTACAAGAGGTGGACAAATACTTGCATACTTTACCCTATAATTCAAAAGTTTGATGAGATTTTTTTTTCTCTTGATGCTTGATCAAAAATACAGTAAAAATGTGAAATACTATTACAATTTAAATTGACTGTTTTCTATTTGAATATATTTTAAAATAAGATTTATTCATAAATTTATGCATGGATTTCATAGTTGAAATATTTATGATATGTGATTGCAGTTGCTCAGAAAGTGGTGGCGCTGAGGAAAAAACAGCAGCTTTCGATTGGTCCGTGTAAATCTCTGCCCAACTCTCCCAGCCACTCGTCAGTTCCGTCCGCGTCCATCCCCTCTGTACACATCAATCAGGTGAGTCTGGGGCATTTGTGCTGATATAGGATCAGCCTCAGTTAGCCTAAACCTGTCCTGATGCAACTAGCATGCAAACTGAATCACAATTGACTAGTTGTTATTTAGAATGCGCATATTTAAGTTCTGAAAATTTACCATGGTATATTTTCCACAAAAATAGTTAATTAGTTTGACTTTAAAAAACTGTCATCACAAATAAATTAAATAAAATTACAGAAATATTTATTATAGATTTACAACAGTAACAGTAATTGTAGTAGCTATTTAATGCGTTAAAAGGTTTACTATGGCTACTAACAAACACTCATAGTATGCAACAAAGGCATATGTGGTATCAGGACACAATTTTATGATATCTTACTGCACACTTACATGTACTTTCCTATTATCATATTCATATGCATAGAACAAGTATGAGAATTGGGACGGAAGAGTAGGCTTTTATGAACTATAATAAACTATATAAAATGTGCTGCCTGTCAAAATCCATAAAATCATGCTGATAATTTTATTTCAAAAATGTTGTTATTATTAATTTTGATAATTTCTATATCTGTCTTTCTATATATCTATCTATCTCTGTCTGTCTGTCTATCTATCTGTTTGTCTATCTGTCTATATGTCTGTCATTCGATCTGTCTGTCTGTCTATCTATCTATCTATCTATCTATTTATCTATCTATCTATCATATGTCTGTCTGTCTCTGTCTATCTATCGATCGATCGATCTATCTGTCTGTCTGACTATCTATCTATCATCTGTCTGTCTGTCTGTCTGTCTGTCTGTCTGTCTATCTATCTATCATATGTCTGTCTGTCTGTCTGTCTGTCTGTCTATCATCTGACTGTCTATCTATCGTCTGTCTATCTATCTATCTTTCTGACTGTCTATCTATCATCTGTCTGACTTTCTATCTATCGTCTGTCTGTCTGTCTGTCTGTCTATCTATCTATCTATCTATCATATGTCTGTCTGTCTCTGTCTATCTATCGATCGATCTATCTGTCTGTCTGACTATCTATCATCTGTCTGTCTGTCTGTCTGTCTATCTATCTTTCTATCTATCATATGTCTATCTGTCTCTGTCTGTCTATCTATCTGTCTGTCTGTCTATCTATCTGTCTGTCTGTCTATCTATCTGTCTGTGTCTGTCTATCATCTGTCTGGCTTTCTATCATCTGTCTGTCTGTCTATCTATCTATCTATCTATCATATGTCTGTCTGTCTCTCTCTATCTATCGATCGATCTATCTATCTGTCTGTCTGACTATCTATCATCTGACTGTCTATCTATCGTCTATCTATCTATCTATCTATCTATCTATCTATCCCCATTCCCCCTCTGTTTGTTTCAGGCTGCTAATGGAGGAGGTGCGTTCAGTGATTACTCCTCCTCCGTTCCCTCCACCCCCAGCATAAGCCAGAGGGAAATGCGCATCGAGACAGTGGCTGCCTCCAACACTCCCACGCCCATCCGCAAGCAGTCCAAACGACGCTCCAACATCTTCACAGTAAGTATGAGGCAGCTAATGCAGAGCACCACGCACTCCCACTACTGAGAGTGCTGGACTTCCCCTGACTGCAGATCTCCCAGCAGCCCCTGCTGCTTTCAGACGGCCAGTGAGCTAGAGAGAAGCTGTTTCTAGGTCTGCAGTGAGTGGATCTGCCCTTAGGTCTCATCACCCCCCTTCCCCTCAAACCCCGGGGCAGTGGAGGGCAAAGCCAGAGAGCGTAATGCCATCTCTGACCACAAGAGGGAGGTACGGAGCTAAGTGTAACCGAACCCCTCCTGCCTCTGCTACCACAGAAGCGCATGACCACATGCTTTTTATAGCTACATATTTCAGTAAACGCGGGGAGGCAAGCATTAAAATGAGGAGAGATGTTTAGGACTAGGAAAGACGCTTCGATTTACGCTTTTTTTTTGCCTCGTCCTTTATATACACTGTAAATTGAAAAGCTTTACACCAAGGGAACTTAGCTTTTTATCTTCTCTGGATTTGAATACCTGCCCTCCCCGATACTGATGTTTCCCCTGTGCTCTTCCTAATTTCACTGTGTCAATCAGCAAAATTCCCTAGCAAGCCCCGCCCCCTTCTCTTCTTTAACAGACATTCACCTAGCGTGTCTTTCCGCTGGAGCCAGACAGAGAGAGAGGCAGAGCCACACACACTGTACTAGCAACACCACCATCTCCAATCTAACCAATCAAGATCCACCTTTGTACATTCAGCCAATCACCCCCCCCCCCCTCCCCCATAATAACCAGTCGAATTTGTCCCCATTCCCCCCCAAAGTCTCCTCCAATCAGAAGGATCCCACAAGGTGATTGGCTGCGGCAGTGGCGGCTCTTGTGCTAGCGTCCCCTGTCCTGTTTCTCCCTCCCTCCCTGCTAGGTCGTGTCTAACCCCGTCCACGCGAGACACGACGCTCTGCCGGTGCGCGTAACGGAGCCGAAGCACGCCACCTACCCCGTCTGGGTGTCCGAGTGGCAGAGCGAACGGGAGTTTCAACTCATGACCTTCTGAGGAGCCGGACTTACGGTGTGGGCGGGAACAGGGGTGAGGGTGGGGAGGGAGAGTGGGAGGAGCCAGACCAAGGAGGGAGGGGCCACGCAGCCTCTCCACGACGTTCAGAAGACGGCCGGGAGATCTGGATCGGTTACTAATTTCCCTTTTCGACGACATCTCTAACCAGTCATCTCATTGGCAATTGGATCATAATAGCCACTCCAAGCGAAATTTTTAGAAATAGCATGCGAAAAATGAGGAAAGCCTTTGTTTTGTGTTTGCTAGCTGATCACCAGAGTTTCGGCAGCTTTTTTCAAAGTCATATACATATAATTTGTGTTAGATATTATTTAATTGTTCCAAGTCAAGAGTGGCCTTATAATCATAGTCTTTTGGGTCATAGTGAAAGAGTAAATTTGTTACCACTAGTAGAGTAAAGGATAGCATTTGGACAGTCACCGACAAAGAAAGAAAGAAAAAAAAATATATGTATTCAAATATATAAATACCAGTGCCAATAAATTAAGGGAAGACTGAATAAAAAATGTCAGATTTTTTGTTTGCAGTCAGTAACAAATAATTTTGTTCCATACTAAATAAAAAATTAAATATTTACATTTTAAAGAAAGCCATAATTAAATATTTTGTTAAAAATGTTATGAAAAAATAAGAATTACTTTTTAAAAAATGTAAAGAGTAAAGCTCATGTAATTATTGAATAATATAAAAAGAACAGTTTGCCGATTTAGTAATATTTCCTGTCACCTCATAATTCATAACATTCTCTCATGAATATCATTTCATAAGTGTGTGTCTTTGCCACTAGATGTCAGCAGAGGACAGGAAACCAAGCACAGTGCTTCCATGAAACTTAAAACGACCATTCAGATATTTTTGTCATTGGTCTAATGTGGCGTCTGTTTATTATTTTTCATTCTGTGAGAGAACAGGAAGAGGGAAGGGGTTTATTTTGTTTTGTATTATTTCTTGACACATCATCACTATTTTGCCTTGTAAAAAGCCAATAACCATACTACATCCACTATCATCTCCAATGTAGATGTCTACGCATTTTTGGCGATCCATTGCTTTTTTTCCCCCCCTTTACAACAACCTTTCTGTCCACGCTCCCCGTGACCAAAGTGTTGAACTGTTTTTGTCGATATTTCCAGATTTGTTCTTCTGTTTCCAACCTTTCTTCAACTAAAAGGGCTTTCCAGCTTCTCCTCAATTAGACGAGCCCTTGGTGGTGGTGGTACGACCGCAATGCATTATGGGAGGGGGTCCTCAGTGAGGAGGAGCAAACAAGCGCTGCTTTATTCCCCCTAATAGCCTGCATTGCATCGTGGGTATCACCATGGCTTTCTTGGACACTTGCCCCTTGGCAGCCATGGTTGAGTTTAAAGGACATTTGGTTGGACAGAAAAAGACAGATTTCGAACTTGCGTTACATGAACACACTGAACTGAATCATAATCAGTCATTTTATTGCTAAATGTTCATCGACCCGGACAATAGCCATCAACAACGCCCAAAAATTGCTTCGTAACTCAAATGGACAGAACTTTTGCGGTAATTTGCCAAGATATTCTGTTTTTTTTTTTTTTTCCTATTTGTTTTCCTATTTATTGTCTTTCCTTTGAGTTCTGTGTCTGATGGGTTAGTTTAGCTAGTCAAACTTCACACCGAACGCCACGAACCGCACCCCGCGTCTCCGTTTCATCTTTATTAACAAGACCGCGGCTTTGTAAACCACGTCATACTCGTTTGTGATGCTAGTCGAGGTCCCGATGCTGCATGGTCAGCATAGCGCCGGATCCCTCAACAATAAAAAGATGTGAATCCGGATTCCGGATGACATAGCTTTCTTGTTCGATATGCTGACCACCATTCAACTGTGAAACTAACATGATGTCACATGACGCCCTGAGACGTCGCATTGCGTTGTGATGCGTTTATAAAGCCGCTCGTTTAGTTGATGCAGGTGCCGCGGCGGCGCGTGGACGCAGTTTCCTCGCTCGGTGTGAAGTCTGAACGATATGAAGGCCTTCATAGATGTAGGGAAGCGTGACGGAAATGCACCGACTTGTATGAATGTAGTATCTATTTGTGACCCAGAGCCATTATTTTGTTCTTTTGTTGGATTGTTTTTGCTTATTCATTTTTTTATTTCATGACGATGTGCTAAGATGAACTGTTCCATGCGTTGCACACTGTTTCGTTTTTTTATATCATTCAATAATGGACAAATATAGACTGCCGTATATCTTGTATTGAATTTGATTTCCAATGGTATTCTATAGATCGTATATTCTATACATATATGAGATATATGAAACAGCGCCTCTTTAGTCAAACTCTCTCTTGTGGGAACTGCAATGTGTGGCTCTGCCTGTTGACTATTTCCACGTAAACCTGTGACTTGATTTGTATGGTGTCTGTATATATCCAAACGAAAAAATAAACTGTTGAAAAATACACATTAGCCTAGTTTATTTGAGTCGATCATGAAAGTTTATCTCTCTCTCCATTTGCGAATGAGCGCCATTGTGTTGTCTGTCGGGTATGAGTGCGCATTCATGTTGCATTGTGGGTCATTTTGTATGAGAGGATTCACTGTTTAACATTTATTCTTTCCCTAATGCCATTTCCAGCCACTGGAAAGCGAAGACGTCTTGAAATCCAGAACTGAAATGATGTATAAACTAACTTTTCTTTCTCTTGATTTTGCTTTGTTTTGAAATGTGTGATTCTAACCCTAATTCTGAATCTTTTTAATTCTCGTCTGACCTGTTTATTAGATGTTTTAACAGGTGGAGGCTGTCAGAAAAAGATTCACCATATTATTAATTCCCTCTTTTTTCCCCTCTGCTAACCTTTTGTACATAAAGTTGCATTTAATGTTCTTGCATCGTTTGAATCTGGCGCGTCTGTGGTTGGTAAAGCCACAGGGAGGCGCCAAAGATCACAAAAGAGCTCTTGGGGGATTTAGTTCTGACTTCCTGTGTTTCGTTATTGGTCGAACTTGATATTTTCCGTTGTCGTTTTGTTCTGTGTGTCTGTCCTGGTCTGTGTAAATATATATCTATATATACTGCACGTTCAATGTGCTGCTGTATGTTTGCACCGTTCTGCTTGCGCGTTTATTTGAGCCTTTTTCTTGCAATTTTATGTTGTCCCCCACCACACACACCAACACTCACTTCACTTCACTTCACTTCACTTCACACACACACACACACACGCACACACACACACACACTAGAGTTAAGGCACAACTCTCACACACACCCTCCCCACCTCCATGTGTGTTCCCAGTTTGTTCTTTGCACTGACATCTTGTCTTGTTTCTTTGCAGTCACGGAAAGCCAGTGATCAGACAAAGAGCATTGAGAGTAAAACTGACAGTATAGGGAGTGGAAGGGCCATACCCATCAAACAGGTACGTCACCGCATTCGTACACACATTATATGAGGTAAGTTCACTGTTATAGGGTAGAACTGTAGACCGGTTATGAGGATTAGTCAAATGTCAATATCCTAAGGGTTTTTGCGTGTATGTATGAAATTTGTGTGTGTGTGTGTCAGCACTAAAAGTGCATACAAACTTTATAAAGACTTTGAAATTATGAACTTGATTGTTTTAGGTTTTCTCAGTCAGTTTCTTTGTGCGACCAACAGATGTCAGTGTTACACAGTTTAACTTTGTTTGCTTTTTCTATATAACCTGTTGTCGTAATGGTGGTAGTTGGTAAGCAGATTGCTGAATTGTATGTATATTATTAAAATGTTATTATATATTGTCATTATTTATGTGATATGCATATCACAATAATTTGGTAACCAACAAAATACTCTTTGCTTTTTTGTGAATCAGTTTCAACATTGTATGAAATTGGTACTCCGTCTTTGTCCTACACTTCTCATGATGTGTTTGAATGTCAATGAACTTACATTTTAGGAAATATTGTCTTTGAATCTTTAAATTTCTTATTTAGAGTTTATTTTGGTTTTAGGTTAGATATATCATTTTTATATTTTATATTTTGTTCTGTGTGTGTGTATATGTATATGTGTGTGTGTGTGTGTGTGTGTGT
>JAFVLL020018700.1:63486-75633 GCA_021397915.2 Tor tambroides | reverse complement strand
ATGAGCTTGGAAGAACCAAATGATCCAAGATCAAGCAAAATCGGCAACAATCAAATCCAGCTAACTGAGTTAGCGACGTACGAAGAACGGACCCCGGGTGTCAGCATGCTGATTCCACCAAAACAAAACGTTTCAAACAAAATGTTTCCCTGCAGATTTAGTTTTAATTAGTAATATTTTTATAGGCTTCTCTGCACTCCAGCTTTACTTTTTATGTTAGTCTTACGTATTATTCCTTAAACTAACAAAAGCCAGGTCATAATGCTGAATTTACATGATTGTCAGAAAGTGCTAGTTCTAATTGCAAGATTTTGGGTGTGAGACTACAAGAAACTAGCTTGATATCTCAAGCGCAGCTTCCCATTTGACAGCTCATAGACCTTTTTATGATAATCCTGAGGAAGGCTGAATCAATAACATCAACCAACAGGAAAAATGACCGCAAATAGTATGAAATTTGATTCATTTTGTTATGTTTTGTGGTTGTAGTTTGTTTGTCTCACACTAAAACACCCAATCGTAATATAGAATTACAGAAATCACTATGATAATATTCAAATGTCAAAAGATGGTTACAGAATACCAAAGCAGACACCCTCAATCGTTGACACTAAACCGTGATAATCGGGGTGGATAAAGCAGTAAAGGATTGGAGAACACACTGTTTTACACACCGCATCTTTTCAATCCACACCCTCTCTCTGTCTTTCTGAGGTTGACTATGCAAAGGGCAAAGCGGGCGGCCCGCACTCCTACAATAACAGTCGTGACGTCAGCCCGTCACCGCTCCCGTTGGATGCAGCTGCGGAGCGGCGAGAGAGAGAGAGAGACTGAACGGTGATTGAAAGAGAAGAGAGCTGAACGGCGGTGGCGGCAGCCATCTTAAAACTACCGCACTAATCCGAGATATACATCTTCTGGATATTTTTGCAACACTGAGCTAAATCAGATTTTACCGGGCGAGAGGAGATAGAATAACACTGTTTAAATCTTTCGCTGTTTTTATAACGAAGACGGGATGCGGATCCGTGAGGTGAAACCTTTCGCTTCTGCAGTCGGTCTGCTTTTAGGACTATTATGCGCGGTGGAAGCAGCCAAAGGTAAGATTCGAGACCTAGTTTTATTTATAAGGAAAATGTTAATATATAAATGTTTATATTCTCTGGTATGCGAAGATATGAATACAATAAAAAATGTAAAGGGTATTAATGTTCCCGTAAGTATCCTCGCTCATGGTTTCTTGACAATGATCTGAAATTATCGCTCAATCTCAGTGTGTGGATGTTGCGTCCAGCGGCATCTCCGTACATCGCAGCTAATTTCTAATTTCCCGTCTCATACTGAAAAGATGTCATGAAATAATTGCCGTGGCCTGTCAGCTGTGAAATGTCCACTCTCCCTTACGGTTCCGCTTCACTTGACAGCTATTTTTGAGTGTCAATCCTTTAACACAACAGTCTTCTGTGCCAACACCCCGTAGCCAAGACTTTAGCCTACAGCTATTTGTACATCAGAGTACATTGCTTGGGAATCAAACCCGTGTGCTTGATTTCTACTCCATTCTCAACGGCAGTTTGTGGCGTTTTATCCGATAACTAAGTTGTTTGTAATTTGTATAACGTTAGTTATATATACCGATGTGCAGTCCGCATTGCAGATCCTCTGGGAATACTATGTGGTCTGGTTTTAAAAATTCATCTTGGAAATGGCTCACACGCAGCTAAATATGACTGAAGGACATCGCTGCAGGTGCAAGCGCAGACATTACAGCAATGACACACACACACACACACACACACACGTACGTACGTACGTCTAGATGTGCGAAACATTTGCTTGTGAAACGCTGCCTTTCCAGAAATATCCTGCCGTTCAGTTACCTTGTTTATTATTCTTAAAGGTACAAGTGTGAATTTGCTCTTAAGTTAAATCTTAATATGTGGACGTTATGAAAGAAATTTAACATTTAAAAACATTTAACCAACATTTACATTGTTTGTTTATTTACATGGATCAATGACGTCTCCTTTTTTATTGTCTAATTATCATATAGCCAAAAATACACTGAAAGATGTTTTTATGATGACTTTTTTTTTTTTTTTTTTTTTTAAAGTTTCTTGATGTTTGATGTTTTATTTTTTGAGAGGCAAAGTCAAAATTGTCAGCTGTTTTGTACGTTGAGTGTTCAAGGTGCAAGGAAACAATTTGAGTGCTAAAATTGTTGGATGGTTACACCACTTGACTTTTTTTTTTTTTTGAGTCATTAGGTGAATGCAGTGACAAACATGAATACAGTGATTATGTTTCAAAGGTTTTGTCACATATTTAAAAACAAGATTTTTTAAAAATATTCCTCCTTTTTTATCTTGGACATCCCATCCTTGTTTGTCATTGACCCACATACAAATCAGATCTTGGATATCATCATTCATTAATGTGGTGCTAATAATTGTCAGTCATTATGTTGTTGCCATGTGACACAGCTGGGAATGCATGGCCTGAGGCCATTAACATATAAGATAATTAACAAATTGTTTTATGGTCTGTGGTGTAATTCATGGGTTGCGACTTAACCTATAACTTTTGATGTGCATGTGACCATCTTGACTTGTGTAGCTTTTTTAATAGTTTGATCTGTGGTTTTTGAATATTTTACATTTTACATCAAGTAATGAACCAACCGAAGTACCTCAGTTGATGTCCTTGAAATCAAACATTGAATGCATTAATATTAACATGAGCTTCATAGGCACAACAATAGGAAAAATTATTAACATGACATTAGCTGAATAGTAAAATTATGCAAATTCTTAAACACCACCAAAAGTGTAGTTTACCAGACTTTGGGACAAATATTGCATTTTTGGGTTGCACGCCATCAGTTAAGAACCATTGGGTTTCCTTGCTTTACCAAAAAACGTCTTCTGCCTGATGTGTTTTATAAGTTTGGAGTTAAAATTGAAATCTTTTTGTATAGTCCCCAACAATTTATGTCTTATTAGGATTATGATTACTATACTGTACTATAAGTTCTCTTTGGATCTGTGAATTTTGCTAGTTTTTCTTCACTGGAAAATTGTGATTGCTTGACAGCCAAAAAATGTGCCACTATTTAGAGTAGCACTTGTGATTTGTCTAAAACTCACAGGTGTGTAAAGTCCTCCATTTTCTCTCTTTTACAGAGTCTATGTACCATGCCTCACTCAGTGTTTATTAGCCTTGGATAACTTTATTACCCATGATACATTTGACGGGGTCTCTTTTGAGTTTGACTAGCTTTGTTTAAACACACCTGCTCGCTTCCCTGCTGTTATCAGTTGAGTGAAAACCTCACCTTCACACCATATTACACACCCCTGCAAACTATCACAAGATGTCTAGGGATCTCCTAAGTGATATTGCATTCGTTTAGTGGATATTTTTAGTTTAATTATAAAACTCATCCAAAGGCTGCCATATTTGTTGTTTCTGAAGAATGGCGAGAGGTTAATTAAACGCATTAATTCAAGCTGTGCTCACAAAGCAGTTACTTTTCCTTTTTTGAAAATGTGTGAAGGGATTTTCTTTTATTTAATTGATGTAATAATAAAGCTTCAATAAGAAATCTTTGGAAAGTTACCAGAGAAACTTACTTCCTACTGCAGCTTATAACAGTGATTTATTTCTATAATATGGCTTCTAGTGACAGATGGTTCTTCAAACTTTGTAAAACATTTGTCTGATTAGACTTGACACATTAGGGAAAAAATGGAGACGAATATTCATTTCATAGCTACTTGTAAATCCCTCAAGCAGTTCGCAACATTTCAGATTGGAGAAGATTTTGTATAAACAGCTGCTTGTTTGACTCGTGTGGCCCCCGGTCAAATGTTTTGCCTGTTTCGGCAAAGTGAATCCTGTAGCAGAATGTCTTAACTTACAGATGGCTTGATGGATAATCTCTCAGGATTCTTCCCATAGGAGCTAGAACACTTTTGATGTGTTAGTTTTGCAGATAGCTAGACGTCCATTAGCAGCTCTTTGCTTCGATGTAGGCTTTAGAGGGCCCATTAATTCAGGGAACAGTGGGAAGCGAATGCACACAGTATTGAGGATGGATAAAATAAGCTGAGCAGACTTTCTCTCGGGAGGAGGTATTGGACTCATTGTTCCTCACGGTGAAGCAGGGAACGCACAGGGACTGTTGTTGATGCACGCTGTTAGAACTTAATTACTTTGAGGCTTTTTGCGTTTATTTGAAGTGTTTTGCAAGCATTTGGGTCATTCATTTAGGAATTTATTATCATGCTTTCAATTTCTGATGGAAACTTTGTTGTTTTTTTGGTCATATTAGTTTCTCTTTCGTGTTTGTCGCCCTGTGAATTGCAGTTGTTTAATGACCGAGAACTGAAAGTGTCATATGTTGGCTGTTTATTCATGGAATTTGTACTCTGGGAAACAAAGGGTCTCTTGGCTGAGATCTCAGAGCAGCGTGCCGCAATAAGTACGTCACAGTGCGCCCACTGTTAGACGCCACTCAGAATTATTTGACTTATGTACCAATCTTGAATTCCAATGACTTTGTAAGCATAACAGATAACAAAGCATTGCTCATCTGTTTTTTAAAAATTGCTGCATTTTCACTTTTAGTGCAGGCCGCGTGGCAGAAATTCCCTTAGACAATCAGCCCTTAGTCATCGTGGCGGCTGGGCAGTCAGTGGTAATTTCATTGGCCCCTTTGCAAGATGAATTGAGTCAGTGATCTGTCAAGAATAGGTCACTACGTACTGAATTTTAGGTCTGTCTCTTTGACTCATATGGTATCCGCTTGACTGCTATTGTTGATCTTCCTAAAACAACATGGTGCGTTTGAAGTATCCAGGGCAAATTGCATGTTTGTTTGTTATTGTAATGGAAGATCTTTTTCTGTGCTAAGTACTGGGTAGAGATGTGCTAAACAGCATATTTATGAAATCAATTAGAAGGTTGGTTGTTTGAATGACTAGTTGTTTGAACTAATCGGCCTAAACTGAAAGTCTGTGCATTTCAGATTCATCTGTCCTCAATTAGACATGATTCTTAGACTGGATGTTAACTTAAAGTGCAAAGTATACATAATTTTTTTTATCATTTGTTTCATTTTAATAATACACTGCCATTCTAAGGTCTGAGGTCTGAAAGTTTTATTTTTTTAATGTTTTTGAAAGAAGTTTCTCATGCTCATGAAGGCTGGCTGAATTTTATTTGATTAAAATACAGTATTGTGTACTGTTATTTTATTTTAAAATGCAATTTATGTCCATAAGTAAGCAGCATTTTTTAATTTTTTTTCTTTTTGTGGAGACCATTATACCTTTTTTTTCAGGATTATTTAAAAAATAGAAAGTTTACAAGAACAGCATTTATTCAAAATAGAAAGCTATATAAAATATATCAGTTTAATACATCCTTGCTGGACAAAAGTAAAAATTTATTTAAATAATGACTGACTGATTAAATAAATAATTAAATCTACAGTTGTAATTAGTATATACATTCTAGGTGATGCAATATAAAATATATAAAATATAATATTTGCTATATTATTATGCATATTAGTGTATTTTGTGTATATATAAAATACCATTGTACCATTGTAACTCGATGAAAAGTTTGCTACTAATGCTTGGTATAACCAGCGGATTGCGTCTTCAGCTGTACATGGATACTGTTCAAGGTGTAAAGATAAATCTTTTTCTTGATCACTCAGGAAGAAACGGAACAAAAGATTAAAGCGCATTCCTCAGTGCCCTAAAACTGAGACCTTAATGTTGATCTTATTGAAACCTATTTGGACAGTAACCCAACCCATAACATTATTACCTGCTTACATTTCAGGTCAACCAGGTCCACACGTGGAGTGCTCTGAAGAGAGCCCATCCATTCAGTGTCTGTCAGGGTTTGTGCTCTTTGTTTAGCCTGATAAATGTGTCTCTCTGCTATTCTGTGCCTCATCGCGTCAGCACCATGACTCCATGGGAACAGGTAACCAGAGAGTAGGTGTTACCTGTGGATAGAGGTCTGTGCAGCCCGGCCTCCAGAGACATGAAAAGCAGCTCTGTGTTCTATGGCTGCGGCTCACTTTCACTCTCACTGGGCCTTTGTGCGCTCCATACTGAGCTGTGATTGAGCACCGTTCACACGCCCTGCCCCCACCCACACCGAAAACGCCTGGGCCTTGTTGTTCTGTTGCGACAGCTCCGGTGGACAAACAGATACTTCCTTGAGTACACACTGACCCCCTGCTTTGGTTTAGCTATGAACCCTTCATACTGAGAGATATATTGGCCAGTTGAGCCCGGAGATTTCCCTTACGTTTTTCTTCAGGGTCTTAAACCTCAATCAACAATCGATTCCCTGACTGATGAGGCCTGTTTTAACAGTCAGTGCCACTTTTTTAAATTTTGTATGCAAACATTTAAGTGTGGCTGCCAACTTAAGACCAACTTGAATTTTGTTTGAAGGGATAGTTCTCCCAAAAATGAAAATTCTGTCATTAATTACTAACCCTCACATTAGTAACCAACCCTTCGTTCATCTTCATAACACAAATAAAGATTTGATGAATTTCAAGAGCTTTCTGACCCTGCATAGACAGCAACACAACTACCACGTTCAAGGCCCAGAAAGGTAGTAAGGACATTGTTAAAATAGTCCATGCGACACCAGTGGTTTAACTGTAATTTATGAAGCTCCGAGAATACTTTTTGTGTGCAAACAAAACAAAAATAACTACTTTATTCAACAATTTCTTCTCTTCCATGTCAGTCTTCGATGGGTGTTCACGAGAGTACCACGATGTGTCAAAAATATCTTAATTTGTGTTTCGTAGATGAACAAAGGTCTTATGGGATTGGAACGACATGGCAGAATTTTCATTTTTGGGTGAATTATTCCTTTAAGTCCGGGTACCAATGAATTTCAAGTAGTAAAGGGAATTAGGTGCTTCAGCAAATCACAATGTTGATCCTGATGAATATTTGTTGGGTAAATCATTATGATAGATGAGGTAAATGGTTATATCTGGTCATCATGTCTTTTGGTCATGAGGAAAATTGTAAAAAATTCAGTGACGAACAAGAAGTATTCGCATTTTTCAACCCAATTTCTTTGCATTTTTCATTGCAGGGCTCAAGACTGAGACTAAAGTGCAAGGCAAATGTGATAAAGTATAAAAACATGTGACAATGATTTAAGATTATTCTGTATTAGTGACTGTAGGGAAAATTTTGCACAACCATAAGCAAATTCTTCAGATATTGTTTTGTTAGAGATGTTTCCAGCACACAGTGATGAACACAGCACAAGCTGTGATGTTCGATTCAAGAACAAATGGCTCGTATGAAATGGCTTGATGAGTCAGTCAAAAAGTTTCACGAAAATGCACTCACACTTGCTCGTGAGTTAGTCGTTTCTATCAGATTCACTGTGATGTGTCAGTGATGAGTCTCACTTTGTTGTAAACATATTCATATTTTATGTTTTAAGATATAAAGAAACATGTAAAATATTTTTAAAAAATTAAAATATATTAAAATTTATACAAATTAGTTGTATAATTTAGTTTGATTTAATACAATTTATTTTATTTTATTTGTCTAATTTTTCAGCTAAAAATTAGTTTGACTCCTAAATGTATCATTTTAGGTTTAGATTTTTTTTTAGTCTGCACTCTGGAGCCCTGCATTGAATTTTAGGATTCTACCTTCATGATTTGTACATTCATGTTGCAAAACGGCGTCTCAGTTGTTTTGTAGGTGTCGTTTCAGTCTTTGAGTGATTTGTATCCTAGTAGGCCATTGTATTGAGATCTTAGGATGGCCCATTGTCCTGCATTATTCACACGAGAATGGGGTCTGCTCAGCAAAGACGTCAAACCACGGCAACAAATTTTGGATGATGCTTCAAAAGGACACTGTTTTATAGTCTCTTTCAGAAATAACTGCAGATCCATCACGTGTGAAAGCCAATCCATTTTCAAGTCTGTCGAGGTGTAGATCAGTAGTTATCTTTTACTACCACCGATAGACCTTGAATTGTGAAGCAGCTGTGTGCTCTGTGAGAACTCGCAGCTCGCTCGCACTCGAGGTGAGAACGGAGGCGTCTGTGGTGTTAATTGTCAAAGGCTGTGGTAGATCGCACGCTGGGTGTGATTACTGTCATGAAAAGGTTTCTGGGCCATACTGACCGGAAATAGCCACCCCTTGTTAAACCATTTAAACATATTGTATGCATACAGGACACAGGAGGAAGCCCGTGTTGAAGATCTTTCAGATGAAGTGTGGAAAAATTTGGAAATTGATATTTCTGTCTAAAGTGGATGTAATTTTGGTGGTTTTGTTTCCCAGTTGCCATATATATAAGCGTTCAGGCTGTTCTGTCTTTACAGATCTTGAGGGATTCTAGCAGATGGATGAACAAGCATGGCTGACACCATAACCTTTGGCCTCCCCTCATCAATCAAATCATAATGCAACAAACACACATTCACACTCTGCTATTGTTTCGGAGGTCTGCCGGTTGAATTCAGATCTCCAAGAATATCACTTGGTCTCGGTCACCATTTTAAAACGCCCATTCACCAGCGCGTCCCCAACCCCCCGTGTCAAATAATGGTCAAAATTAGGCAGAACAAAGTATGTTGCTTAATTGCTTTGTGCTTGACTGCAGTAGAAACAATTTCTCATGGGTTATTGAGCCAACAGCTAAATAGTTGCTTCCGTTTGCCATTACTGAAGACTGTTGTTAGCCCATGTAAAGTAATGTATGAGTGAAGAATTACAGGAGGAAGGGTGGTTGATTGTTTCCTTTGGAGTGCCACCAACCAACAAGTCCTACTCTCAAATCTGCCACAACATCTGTATAATTCAATTTTAGCAACTGCAGAAGAAGATTGATAGGCTTGTGTTCAATGATATCAATGTAAACAATATTTTTACTGAAATCTAAAGCCACTGTTTGTAATGTTTATTATATGCTTTCGTCAGTCAATAATGACTTTGAATTATCTACATTTGAAGAGTTTTCGGTAACACTTTAGTATAGGGAGCGGTTCTCACTATTACCTAGTTGCTTATTAGCATGCCTGTTATTAACACATTGGCTGTTTATTAATACTTATAAAGCACATATTCTGCATGACCACATTCTACATCCCTAAAGGAACGCTCCACTTTTTTTGAAAATAGGCTCATTTTACAACTCCCCAAGAGTTAAACAGTTGAGTTTTACCGTTTTTGAATCCATTCAGCCGATCTCCGGGTCTGGCGGTAGCACTTTTAGCTTAGCTTAGCATAGATCATTGAATCGGATTAGACCATTAGCATCTCGCTCAAAAATGACCAGAGAGTTTCGATATTTTTCCTATTTAAAGCTTGACTCTTCTGTGGTTACATCGTGTACTAAGACCGACGGAAAATGAAAAGCTGCGATTTTCTAGGTCGATATGGCTAGGAACTATACTCTCATTCCGGCGTAATAATCAAGGAACTTTGCTGCTGTACCATGGGTGCAGCTTGCGCAATGATATTACACAGCGCCTGAAAGTAGTCCCCAGCTAGGTAACTAGTCATGATATAGTTGGGGACTACTTTCAGGCGCTGCATAATAAAACTTTTCATTTTCCGTCGGTCTTAGTACACGATGTAACTACAGAAGAGTCAAGCTTTAAATAGGAAAAATATCGAAACTCTCTGGTCAGTTTTGAGCGAGATGCTAATGGTCTAATCCGATTCAATGAACTATGCTAAGCTAAAAGTGCTACCGCCAGACCCGGAGATCGGCTGAATAGATTCAAAAACGGTAAAACTCAACTGTTTAACTCTAGGGGAGTTGTAAAATGAGCCCATTTTCAAAAAAAAGTGGAGTGTTCTTTTAATCCTGCCCAATACCTAAACTTAACAACTACCTTACTAACTATTAATAATCGGCAAATTAGGAGTTTACTGAGGCAAAGTTGTAGTTAATGGTTTGTTAATAGCGAGAACTGGGCCTTAAAATAAAGTGTGACCAAGTTTTCTTGACAAATATTGATAAATACAATTTATTGGGTTTAACAGTTAGCCAGTTGTATGTAATTTGATCAAATAGCTATCTTTTATACTTATTTACATTTTTCAGAAGTATTTTCTTAATTTATACTACCCTTTAACAATTATTTAATCAAAAATACAGTAAAAATAATAACATTGTGAAATATTATTACAATTTAAAATGACTATTTTCTATTTTGATACATTTTAAAATATAATTTATTCCTGTAATGGCAAAGCAGAATTTTCGGCATTCTTTATTCCGGTCTTCAGTGTCACATTATCCTTCAGAAATCATTCTAATATGCTGCTCAAGAAACATTTCTTGAAATAGAAAGTAAAATAGAAAGTTCAAAAGAGCATTTATTTGAAATGGAACTCTTCTGTAACATTGCAAATGTCTTCGCTTTCACTTTTGATTAATTTAATGAGTACAAGTATTTTTTTTTTCCGAAGAAAGTGTAATTATTTAAAAATGTATTATTTAAAACCAACAATCAGCGTTTAATATTTTCTGCTTGTTCTTTTCATGCTATAAGGATTTTATCTGGACCTTTTCCCAAAAATGCCTATTAAAAATGTTGAAATATCTATATCTCAATAATTATGTGAATAATTCAGAGTTCCCTTTCTTGTTGCAGAAAAGTGAGAAATCAAAATGATCTACTGTGACCATAAGTCAGCGGTGTGTTCTTACAGCCGTCTTTCTGTAAACCTTTAACTCGAGCATATGTGACACACCACAGCACTTTGTAAAGTCGTACAAGTCTGTGACCTTGTAAGTGAATGAAACAGGAGCATCTCATTATGGGATTAGGTGTCAGTGGGTTTACATGATGGCTAACAGGATTGCATGCCAGGCATAGCACAATAGTGCCTGACCCGGACCCCCCATCTGTGCTCGGCGTTTGTTGTCTGAAGAGAGCCCCTGTAATAATATTTGTCATCGATCAGATAACATAGCGATAGCTGCACATGGTCTGTGTCCTATCCGGTCAAGGTGATGCAATCTGACTAGATGGCTGTGCTGGATAAAGCATGTAAAAGTCTGTGACTAGGCGATTCTCTGCTTGCCAGCTCCAATATGTAGCTTGGAATGTGTTTGGATATAAAGCCGCCGGCTTGTTCCGGATGCCTCTGCTTTAGTGTGACAGACAGGGTTTATTTATCCCTTTAGACATACATGCAAAAAATACACACACAGGACCTGGTTAGTCTGAGGCTCTTTAGTACTGTATTTGTCTAAGATCTCCTAATCTTGGGTGCTGCTGGGATGGAGGGAGCTTCAGGCCAACTGTGTTTCCTCATTCGACTGCATCATTAGCCTCTAATTTGTGCCTGCTAGCATTCAAAAGATTTGATTACGGCTAAATGGCTTAATTTGCGGATATTATCCAAATGACTGTAATCTGGAGAATGGATGGTGGCAAACGGTTTGTGCATGTTGAATACAAATATTATTGTCTGCAATTGTTAATAGTAGGTGCTCTTGCTCTAATGACCATGTTCTGTAGATTGGTGAAGGTGAAGGGTATAATTTATGTGGTAGATTTCTATTGTCACCCAATGGAATATATTATAAAATAACTGATATAATAATAATAATAATAATAATAATAATAATAATAATATAAAATATATTATTATTATTATTAATGTTATTATTAATTTTAATGTCCAAACATTAACTTTAATCAACTTTAATATATAATATAAACAAATAGAATATAAATATATAATAGAAACAAATGTATCTATTCTATTCTGTTCTATTCTATTCTATTGATCTTTTGTAATGTTAAATATAACATTAAGAGTGTTATTGTGTTCTTTCAACCCCATTTACCATATTATCATCATCATTATTATTATTAGTAATAATAATAATAATAATAATACAAACAAGAATGTGTAATAATATTAAATAATAATAATATTAATAATAAATATCAACATTCAAAAATGAAATTTAACCAGTCTGACAAATATAATTATTCTAGGCAAGGCAAGGCAAGGCAAGTTTATTTATATAGCACATTTCATACACAGTGGTAATTCAAAGTGCTTTACATAAAAGGAAATAAAATAGTCATTAAAA
>JAFVLL020018700.1:12651-63386 GCA_021397915.2 Tor tambroides | reverse complement strand
ATTAATACTTTTATTCAGGAGGGATGTGTTAAATGAATAAAAAGTCATAGTAAAGACTTATATTGTTAGAAAAGATTTCTATTTTGAACAAATGCCGCTCTTTTTAACTTTGTATTCATCAAAAAATCAAAGAAAAATTATATATTCCAAAAAACAATATGAAGCAGCACAACACTCATAATAAATGAGCATATTAGAATGATTTCTGAAGGATCATGTGACACTGAAGACTGGAGTAATGATGCTGAAAATTCAGTGCTGTGTCACAGAAATAAATTCTATTTTAAAGTATATTAAAATAGGAAACCAATATTATAAATTGCAATAAGATTTCACAGTATTACTGTTTTTTTCTGTATTTTTGATCGAATAAATACAGCCTTGATGAGCAGAAGAGACTCCCTTAAAAAACATAAAGTCTTTCTGATCCCAAACTTTTGAGAGGCAGTGTATGGAAAAAACTGCAGCATTTTTGTATGTTTTGGACATTGTGCTGTAGTTCATTCCACAAGGGGGCGCAAGCACAACATAGATGTTTCAGGTAGGCAGTTTAAATGCTATATATATTGTAGGATAATTTCCTCTGTTTTTAACTGAAATGATCAGCTGATCTATAGGTTTAATGTGAAAGAACTTCACTTAGTTGCTTCATATGCCATAGTAAGAATGAAACTGTAATGCTCAGTCTTACTAAGATGCATTAACTGTCATAGAGATCACATGCTCTGTGAAATGTTTTTTTTTTTTTTTTTTTTTCGACAGGGGAAAAAACAAGTCTTAACGTTGTGAATAACTAGGTGTATAGAAGAATGGAGCACACGTTTTGTTGAGCCTGGTTGTTACTCAAGGATACCAATGCTGTGCTCTTTTTGGAAGGATCTTCATAAATAATGCAGTAGCAGAAGAAAGATGGATGTAGATGTCAATGTGTGTTGTGCTTCTGGGATTTTTCTAGCTCAAATTACTTTTTGTGCAGATCTTTGTGTGTTTGCTCCAACGTTAGGAAATATTCCATCGTCGATGAGCCAACATTCTAATGAGTAATTTTTAAGACGTTGTGATGTTTCTAGAATAAGAAATGCAAATGCCAGCTCTTAGATGAAAGCGATCAGTAGACGCTTGTGGTCTCCTGCAGTATAATGAGGGTGAGATGAAAGGGAGAACGCACTTAATGAACAACACACAATGAAGTACAATAACCTTTGTTTAAAGCACAGACGAGGAGGGCCGTCAGGAAGATGTTAGGGGAGTATCATCAAGATTAGTCCGTTTCTATTAGGAGAAACTGTGACATCTCATTCTCTGGCGTACAATCTGTGTGAACCCTTAAATAAAGCATGTGCTAAAAATGCTAGAGGTCTGCTGAGGTGAATTGGAATGTGTTTAGCAGTAGTCACTTATTTTAGTTTAAATTAAACGGATAATGTAGGATCACGACACAGCTATCTGAGGATTTAGCTAATGTAATATTGGAGCAAATGGATGGCACTTCAGATCTACACATGCTAATGCTTTCTCTCTCACATCAGGCAAAATAGTGCCACATCTCGGGGGACTATACCGCAGTTGGATGAATTATTTACGTATCAAGCTGTCTCAGAGGGCTGCCTGTGTTTGCATCCAACACCTTGGAAAATGAGTCACCCAGTGACTAGTATATCTGCAGACATGGCTATATTTGTTTCTAATAATGCTTGCAAAAAAAGAAACATGCTATGTGGCTTTATATTTAATGATCTGTAGGCCTCTCAGATTTCTGGGGTAAATTTAGAGGGTTGCTGTCTGTACAGTTAACAAGAACCATCTAATGAAAAGAGTTCATTTGTGTCGGGCACATTTGTGTGTAGAATAGACTCGGACCACTGAGGCCGACCATTTCTCTTTCTCAATGGCTATTGATCTCACATGTGAATAATAACTTCTGTGTTTAACTGGTTTTTCCTTTTTCTCTTTTTTTTTTTTGAGAATGATCTTGCGGTTGTGAATGTGGTCAGTTTTGATCGGAGTATTTTTCCCTGGCTGGACAGGTTTGATTGATTTCTGACACTGAATGTGGTATCCACGTCATATATAACAAATATTTGTAGATGGGCTCTTTTGACTATTCAGAACATCCAAGCATTGCTACAGTGAGTTTTGCACATGCAACCACCACTCCTTTTTCCTTCATAAGTGTACAAATCTGGTATGTTTACTCCTCCTGAAGCTCCAAACCTGCCACTTTCCCTGTTTACTTGTCTACGGATTAAACAAATTTGCATTCGGGACCATCTAATTGGCTAATTAGCATAGACGCATATTCTAAATTTTGTAATGCAATTTTAATCAAATCTAAGGCCTTGAAGTTTAGAGGATGAAACTGGATGGTGGTGTCTGGGGGAGGACGGTGGGCGTAGGAGAACTTTGAGAGTTCAGGCAGCTCAAAGCTTCATACCATGCCAAGCAAACTCATTAACAGGCCTGAAGAAATAGCTGCAGCTAAAATGAAATGATCAGGTGACTTTTTATTTATACAGTAATAAGGTTAATATGTTTATGAGAAAAAATAGATCATTTTATAAAAAAGACTAACACATAAAGCCAATAACATATAATAATAATAATAATAATAATAATTATTATTATTATTATCATTATAATTATTATTTTCTCCAGAAATGTATGTAGTGATATGCGTTACATTATAATTATCTTTACATGTTACTTCTGAATTAATAATCATAATAAATATTTTGAAATGGTGTGAAAAGATAATAATTGTACTGTGATTATGTAATATATATGATTATTATGATATCTATTATGATTGTTAAAATTGCATTACAAAATATATATTCCAGTGCTTTAAAAAAAAAAAATTTTTAATATATATTTGAAGGTTTATTAAAACATAAGAAAAATAATATCAGATTTATTCAACATGCAAAGATGTTGTAAAATGCATTGTATTTTTAAACATTTTGTTTTATACTCAGGTTAAATAATTTAGGTTACATGTAAAATTCTTGAATGCAGCTTCATTGTGACCACTGTTTATTTTTTAAGGCGTCTTACAGAACATTATAGGATCATAATCATTGGTTATCTACCATAACATAATACATAAAAATTAAAATAATAATAATATTACTTTTATTTTTTTATTTTATTTTATTTTATTTTTTTTTTTGGATCCAAAAGGAGTGTGTGGCAGGCTGTTCTCTGGTTGAACTCTGATCCTCATCATTGGCTGAAAGCCGACAATGAGGCTATGAGAGAGCCTACCGCCCCTTTTGTGGAGGCCTTGGGGACTGAACAACGGAGCAAGTACAGTAGACAGTTTCCATGGCAATGGAATGGGCGGCAAGCGGGGTGGACAAGAGCTTCGTGGTGGTGTGTGAATGAAGGAGAGGAACAGGCCTCATTAGAGGACCTTCAGTCAAACCGGATTGTTAATTGCAGACGGATGGTGTGAGAACATCGCACTCGCTCGTTTGGTCCTGTCTGAGTGACAGCGTTTGAAAGGATGCTGCTCTTTTGCATCCCCCTTACAAGCTTTTATTTTCTTTGTTGTGTAAGTGCCTGCCCTTTTAAAGAGTTCAAGGCTATGCAATAGTTAGTTGTGTATTATCCATCTTCTAGACTGACGCGGCCGAGTCAACAGTCTTTTGTCTTGTGTCTACTGTTATAATCCTCAGACGGTATAATCCCAGACTGCACTCCATCAGTAGACCGATGTGATGCAGAAAGCACATTTAAGACCCTTCATCACTAAACCAATGACTCATTGCCCAAAACACAGAAAACACTCTTTTCTCATAACTACAAGCCATTTTTTTACTTCTATAAATAGACTTCATGATGGCTTGAATGAATTACTTTTGCTACGTTGCTAAAATTAAAGAGCATAAAAACCCATGTAACATTTTACATGATTAATTTCCTCTCAGGCTCTGGTATTTTAAGCCTAGCCCAAATATGTCCAGGTTTTGTGTTCATTTTAACCACAGTGGTTTTGTTTGCCAGCTGTGAACAGTGTGTTTTTAGGTGGTCTGCTGGCACAGCATAATAATGCAGTAGATGTTATTAAACAGCCCTGTTGCCGTCCTGCTGTTCATTGTTATCCTCTTCTGCTGGAGCAGATTGTGACCCGTTTCTAATTGCAGTAGTAATGGTCTAAAAGTCTATTTCCTCCGATAAGCAAATTAATGAGCCACAGAGCCGGCTTTAAAGAAATTTCACTGACATGTTGAAGGGGGAAAGAACACTGAGGGGTCTGATGCTGGCTAATGCTATATATATAATCTATTTATTTTTAAAATAGAAGTTATTAAACTTGTATTTTATATTTAGATGATTATGAAAGAAATATCTGGGATTGTGAGTCATATTTTGGCTGGTTGGAGTCTTTGTAGATGTAAAAGTGTCTTGCGTGATGCACACAGAAGGGTGTGGGGGTGTATGTGTGGTTGTGTGTCAGTCCCACACACTCACTGCTCATGATCCATCACTGCTGGCCATGTTTAAACCACACTTCCTGAAATGGCTCACTAATACCATATCTGCTATCTCAACTCCTCAACCTTGATCTGCCTGCAATTATCTCTTTAAGTGTGCCCTTAGAAGTGTGCCCCTTCTGGTTTATTATTACAGTATTTTATTGCTATTATCAGATGATTTGTACGTGTGGGTTAAACAGTCTGTTTTACTACAGCTGTTAAACAGGACTTTTTTTTTATTTAAAGGTGCATTTTTTTTAATGCCAGTGTTTAATGCCACTGTAGAAATAAATGATATAAATATACATTTCTGTTTTATTTGTAGTGTCTTTTCAGTTTTCTTTTTTGTTTAATATTTCCTGAGTAATTATTGTTTATTTAATTCCTTTTTAGTTAAATTTCATTTAGTTAAAGTTAAATGTACTGTTTGGTTAACTTACGGTACCACTTTTCAATTAGGTCCATTATTTGGAAATGTGAAGTTAACATTACATAATATTGGCAGATTCAGCTTTTAAATTTAATATTGTATTAGTAAATATTGGAATAAAATAAATGTTGAAGTAATGTTAAAAAAAAATAAAGGTGGGGTAAGTGATTTCTGGTAGCCAATGTTGACATTTGAAATCACCAAAACAAACACGCCCCTACCCCAAAAGGGCCTTGCCCCTATTTTGATAGCTCCTCCCCACACATACGTACGGCAATGATTAGTTCTGTAAAACAAAGCAAAACCAATGTTACTCACCTATCGAGAAGAAACAAAGCAAACTTGCCATCCGATCGCAAGCCTTCCCGCTCCTTGAGTTCTCTCCAGCACTAGAAAGCTGATTCGATATTTACACGGGTCCTACTTCTTATCGTAACATCGTGTCTACACCGGATGTGAGTGGCGCGGCGCGACAAAATACTATAGAACTCATTATAATCAGTGATGCTGTCTACACTGGAGGTCGCGCCCAAATCCCCAACTGACTGCTGCCGCGTTCGATTTATGACATATTGACACAAATTTCAAATGATTTTCAGCGGTTGCTTTGTCGCGTCCAGTGTAGACAGACCGCGACAAGATATATATATATATATATATATATTTTTTTTTTTTTATTTAAAAAAATTATTTACTTAACCCTTAATCGGTCCCTGGGGTCCAGCTGACCCCATTTGAATTTTCCTTTTATTTTTAAAAGTGTTCCCTTCATCCCAAGGGCATGAAATTCTGTGACTTTTCCTAAATAATCTGTCTAAACACACACAAAAAATCTGGACTTGATTTGGTTGTTCTAAAGGTGTGTAAAAAAAAAAAATCACCGTTAAAGGTCCTTGGGGTCAGATTGACCCCACATTGAAAATGAATGGGAAAATGTAAAAATAGATTTTTTTTTTCATTTCATTTGTCAAAAAAATTAAATAAATCCAGTATAAATCTGAAAATTTCTACATTTAAATAAAGGTCTGGTCCTAGACCATAGAAAGTTCGTTCCACTTTGTGTTTATCTCATATATATATACATACATAGACACACACACACACACACACACACACACACACACACACGTGTGTGACTGCAACAGAGAGCATTTTTATAGAAATTGGCAAATAAAATCAACAAAACTGGCATAAATGTGAAAAATTTACATACATAAATGAAGGACTAATACTAGAGCACAAAGGCAACATGGAACAAGCATGTTCACTCTCTCTCTCTCACACACACGCGCAGGTGTCTGGGGCATTTTTTAGATTTTGGCAAATAAAATCAGACATAAATGCACAACAGTGTGAAGGGGTAGACATAACACACCACACACACACACGCACGCACACACACACGCGCGCAGGTGTCTGGGGCATTTTTTAGATTTTGGCAAATAAAATCAGACATAAATGCACAACAGTGTGAAGGAGTAGACATAACACACTGCACGCACACACGCACACACACACGCGCAGGTGTCTGGGGCATTTTTTAGATTTTGGCAAATAAAATCAGACATAAATGCACAACAGTGTGAAGGGTTAGACATAACACACCACACACACGCATGCACACACACGCACACACACACACGCACACACACATGCGCGCGCGCAGGTGTCTGGGGCATTTTTTAGATTTTGGCAAATAAAATCAGACATAAATGCACAACAGTGTGAAGGGGTAGACATAACACACCGCGCACACACACACACACACACACACAGAAAGAGTTTATTACTGTTATTACTGTTTATTGGTGCTGTTGTTTTGTTTTGTATTGTGTTGGTTTTTACTTTTTAAAATTCATCTCTTGTTCTAAAAAAATAAATTATTTGTGATAATTTTCTGAAATAAATAGTATGTGAGTAGTGAGTAGAAATAAATAGTAGGTCTCTTGAAGCATCTTGAAGACATTGCCACAGTTCTTTTGGATTTAGTCTGTCTCAGTTTGTTCTGTTTCTTCATCTCATTCCAGACAGACTGGATGATGGTGAGATCAGATCTCTTTGTGGAGCACTGGCTGTTTCAGACTCCTTGTGCAAACAAAAATCTCACTGGATTATTACAATTAATGGCAAAATGGATGTTTGGAAATGTATACTGATATTTCCTACTGACACACTACAGCAAAAGATAGAAATAACTGACTTAAAACCAATTTTTAGCTGGTGAAAATACTAGTAGCCTAAAACTTTTGCACAGTACCGTATATCATAAAGTTGTGAGGAGAAGTTGAAACATGAAGAAAAATGGACTTGAAACTGAACTGAAAATGAATGAGTCCCTATGAACCTCTGCTGGATATATGTGGTCATTGCATTTTCTTTCTTTAACTATAATACCTAAAGATTTTCCTCTAACCTGCAGATGGCAGTATTCTATCCCTAACACATGGGCCAATATCCAAAAAACTTTTATATTTAATTTAGATCATAATTTAAGGGATTTTTTTAGGCCAGTTTATGGCCTAGTTGAGTATTTGTGCAGTAAATAGGTAAAAAACTACCAAATATCCACAAAAACACAGCATAAACTTAAAGCAGAAAATAAAATTTAAAAAATGATATAGTTTGTCATATAAAAAAATGTATATTTCCTTATGCAATCACTCTGTAAAAGTTTGGGGTCTATCTGACCCCAAGGGACTTTAACATCGCTCTAATCAAGGGATGATTAAACATTAATATTTTGTAATATTATTTATTTATTTATATTTTAGACTTAGTTTTCTTTTTTTCATGGAGAGGCAACCTACACTCTGTAAAATAAAGCAGCTTTTTATTTATTATTAATATATTATATTAATTTTGTTATTATCTAATTACTCTGTACAACTTTTTTTAGTAATGTAAGACTTACTAATTGGCATTTAATCATGTAATCATATGACACGTACATGCAATCATTTAGTGTAATAAAGTAGATCTCACCTTCACGATTAAAACTGCTGTCACTGCAGTATCATAGAACACAGATGTTTTATCATATGATTATGGATTGCGATGAGTGTGTTGTTGTTAGAGGTTGAACAGGGCAGTATTGGAGATGCAGACAGCTGCTATTTGTTCATAGATGTTTGCTGCCTGTCGGATTGTGATGCAATCTGATTCTGAGCTGTTGCTAGGCGACGGCTCATGGGGGCTCTGACGTCTGCGGCACGTTGGCTTGTGCTCCTGTGACACAGCGTCCGTCGCAGGGAGCGGCTCCACCAGAACGAAGGCAGCCGGAAGATGGAGAGGGGCATTTTAATCCACGGACTCTCCATCCTCCCTTCCGCTTAAACGCACATTCAGTTTAACTGTGAGGATTTTTAGAGCAGCCTGTCAGTGGTTCTAAAGCCTCATCTTTTGTCTTTGACCCCTCCTTACCATGATCAGGCTGTTACGCAAGCATTATGCAACCTTAAAAGATGATACAGGATCAAAGACATGCTGTTGATGGTTTAGTAGCCGCAGTCTCATTTTCATCATCATAGTTTGGTTTTCTTTGGGTTTGCATCATGTTTATTGTCTACACAGTAGTCTTTCCTCTTTTAACGTGTAAACTGGGTGTATTTTTATCCCTATTTCAGCTTATGCAGAGACAAAATCTGTGGGGCTTTTATTTTAATTTGGTGTAAGATAAAGCATCAGAAAGACTAAAATTAGACTGATTTTTAGTAGAAATCAGACAGCATACAGCTTGTGAACAGGGTGTGAACCTTCAGTGTTTCCAGCAAGGTGCTAACACTCTCATCTGAAGCTCTCTCTATGCTAAAGCTTCTGTTTTGTTTTTACCAGAAAGATGAAAAGTCACTGTTCTTATCCTCCGTAGTTAACTCTTTCCCCACCAGTGTTTTTGAAAAACTTTGCCAGCCACCGCCAGCTTTTTATGAACATGAATATCATACATCGTGATCGTAATATTCAGCATGAATATCTGAACATGCAATACATCAAAATAAAGATCAGACCCTTTCCTTTCAAACAAAAAAAAAATCTTCAAACCTTTTTTTTTTTTTTATCAACACTTGAATGCAGGTAGGTTTCATAAAAAAGCAACATTTTGAGCAAAAAGCTGAGAAAATCTCATTTTTATCAAATACTACATCTGGATCATAATCAGTAATATTATTAAAGCAAAGATGCAGTAGATGGCTTCCATCAGTACTCCCAAAGCTTGCACAGGCCTTCACCAATTTCTGGATTGACATTTCCCTCTGTAACATTAGGCAGTTTTCATTTATATGCGGTTAGTGTTGATGATTGCATTATTTTTCATATGCACATGCTTACATATGAGATCGCTCGTTCCTACGTCTTCCTGGTCTGTGTTTTTGATCAGCGCTTTCTAGACTCATTCAGGAGATGCGTAATAGCAGCCCCTAGTGTATAACAGTGAAAACACGGAAACCCTGAAAATTCTGTGTTTGGCAGCGAAGCGTTGTCTCATGAATAACGGAAAATTCCGTGTTTGGTGGGGAAAGAGTTAATAAGACTGTTAATAAAAGTATCGTCATTTGAGTGTTAATGTTAGAGGCCATTACCATTAAAAGATTAGCCTTTTATTTAACTGTTTGTTTATTTACATAATTACTTACTGTTTAAAGGAGACCTATTATGCCTCTTTTTACAATATGTAATATAAGTCTCAGGTGTCCCCAGAATGTGTCTATAAAATTTCAGCTCAAAATACCCCACAGATCATTTATTATATCATTTTGAAAATGCCTATTTTGATTGGAAGCAGAAACACGCTGTTTTCGCTCATGTCTCTTTAAATGCAAATGAGCTGCTGCTCACCACCCCCTTTTCCAGAATAGGGCCATGCCTTTACAGCTCGTACCTCAGATATTTTGCTAAAAAACATCTGTTTGGTTTTGATTTGGTTTTCTTTCATGTCTTATTGCACTTAAACTGTCAAATACACACAAGTTTGTTAAAAAAAAACACATGAGTTAGAAAAACAGTAGGTTATGTCTGTGAAGGTAAACATCTGGGAAAGAAATCTCATGTTTATATTTGATCTGTGTGGCAGCCGCGTAATATACAGTAAATGAATAAATAAATCCACTGCTCTCTTGTCTCCTCTGAGGCAGGGACTCACATAAACAGTGTTATGTGTTCGACAATGCAGCAAAGACAGAACAGTTAGCATGCTTTGCTTGAACTTTCGCCATGGTGTTAGAGCTGGTACACCGTTGTCGCTTGTGAAAACACAGTGGCAGCGCTGTGGGTAGAAACTTGCAGATTAAGGGGTGGTAATATTATTCTATAAGATTCTTCTGATTCTTGACCTGTAATGCGTTTGTTTAAAATTTGAGTGGTTTGTGGTTTTCAGTGCAGTACTTTTCAGTATATATTTCATTAAGTTAGTTAGGTTTTGGATAAAATATCCTAATATTGCAAAACTCTGCAGGAAAGTAAAGAGCATCATCAAAATACACTAGCCTTCAGTGAAGTACAAAGGGCACCTTTGATGTTGAGTGCTTGTCTTTTACATTTTGATGGTTAGAGTATTTTAAACTCCTGGAGAATTAAACTGGTCATTTTATGCAGAGGAAGTGGTATGTCAGATTTTGTGGGCTAGGGTACATGAAAGGCAGAGGAAATTAACATGCCGATGTTCTGCTTTTCTGCTTATTAAGCTTTGACTAGGACAGTCAAAACACTACTTTCCTTCAAACCAGTTTAGAATAAAAATAATAGCTCCATAACTAAAACACTGGATTGCCAAACATAGTATAAGATATTGGGCTACATCACCAAGAAACATCAGCACTTCCTGTGCAGCAATTCCTCTATGACCTTCAAAATAATCCAGCCAGAGCTCAAGGTTTTGCTGTTTATGTTGTGTTTACACATTTGTGGTATTGTTATTAATCCGTGTTCATCTTGGGACAGCTGGACCTACAAATCCTGTTTACCTGGTTCGCAGGGGTTTGTTTTCCTTCCCCTAGCGGGGTCGTTAATTCAGGATTGGAATTGATTAGTGCCTTCCCTCGCTGAGAATCTGCCTCGAACCTGACTGAAATCACAAACGCCCGCAGACTTCCTGCAATCCACCGGTGACATTTTCATGTCTTTAGAGGACATCTCTCACAGAGTCCGTATTTCAGATATGGACACTAGTAGACTTGGTTTATAGAGGCTTTTAGATGCATTTCTTATCAGTGTGGCACAGAAAACCCCAAGCAGTGCTTGTTTCTGCGGGTGTTGTGTGCTACAAAAGCAGAAGCTGATTTGACCCTGACGCTAAGCTGGTTATGTGAACAAACCGAGGGCTATAGGTATCTGCTCTGTGTTCATTATTAATATGGTTTAGTTTGACTCTAATGACTGGACTCATGAACATCCAGTTCTCCAGGTCAGAGATCAGGGCAGCAGGAGTATGAATGTGTGAAATATTGATTTGAGGGTCAGCGGGGTCAGTGATTAAAGAGAGTTCATCTTTACAACAGACTTTAGATACCTTGGCAATGTTCGAAATAGCATACTGTTAACTTACTATATGTACTGAATACCCAGATGATCCACTACATTGAGCAACAGTTTTCCATTATACTTTTACATACGTTTAAATTGATGCATTTCAGCTGTTCATGCATTCAGTAAGACTTAATGAGTCTGGGGTTGCAGAATCTCAGTAATTAAGACATTTTTGCTATGACTAAATAAATCTGATGCAGAAATTTAAAATGAAGTGAACAGCGGATGTACTACATTGTACTGTTCTAAATGTTTACCATTGCATATTGTGTGCATGTTTTGCATACTTTTAAAAAAATAATATGATGTATTCAGTGTATACTGCACAGTTTGCATTATGCCTCCATTCAGAACCTAGCCCTAGATGATGATTATTTTTTTATTACTGTAATTTTTCTATCTGGAGTGTTTGTAAGGCATTGTCTGAGTTTAATTACACACCACACAGCCTGTTTGCTCTTCAGCCATTATAATAACGTTGGGTGCCACTGAACGAGCTCATGTAATTTGCTCTGGTGTGAAGATTACATTTTCCTGACCTAATAAAGCTGTTAAGGATAATAGCTTGGAGAGTGGCTGCATGTATTTTCTTACATGCAGTATTTTGTGAAGTACGAATAGTCTTGAAATAAGTAGTCTTCTCAGAGCATAAATTATTTCATTTATTTATAATTTTCGTTATTTCATACTGAAAATATCTTCATACAGTAACTTAAAAATGCGTAGTAAAATATTTGTAAAGCTGTGTATATAATTGTAAAAAAAGTGTAAAATAATAATCATAAACTTGATTGATTTATTTATTTATTGCATATAATCTGTGAATATGTCTGATGCCAAACGAAAAATATTGTTTTGTCCTTTTCCCAGGAGCTGAGGATGTGGTGATGGCCTTTTCAAGATCAGAGACCGAGGACAGGAGACAGTGACCTCTCGCCATGCCGAGTCACTACAGCTGAACACAACACAACACTGTTGACTGATGGAGAGGGCGGAGCCTGAGACGAGAGAGGGGCGGAGCTCTGCTGCATGCCAGTTGCCCCACTTCCCTTCTCTTCCCCATTCCCCTCTTCTTCCTCACACTAACTGTTACACTATCGGGCCCTGCGGCCGCACTACCTGATGACTTATAGCAAACGAGTCTGAAAGAGTCCTGGCGGGTAAAAATTCGATTTGGGTTTTTAAGTTTCGTTTTTGCATCATACTTCCGTAAATGGCGTTTTCTATTTGTTCCCATGAGAGACTTAATGGACCAAGAGCTTCATTTGTCTGGTCAAACTACAAAAGAATATAAATCGCCTTATGGGTTATGTTATTACAGACGATTTTCTTTTTCTTTTTCCGTGTATGTCGTTTCTTGTTTTAATTGTCCACAGGATCCTGCAGGTAGACTATTTTTTTTGTTTGTTTACTTTATTATTTTCAGGGTTTTTGATTGTTTCGTAGTCGTTGGCGTCGTAATTTCATCAAAATAACATTAATGTTGTTGTGGAGGATACCGAATTGTCAAAACGGACGAGGCCCGTACACAAGCACACACTCACAGAACGATGTACACAAATGACCTGATGTTTCATGATCTCTTTTTTTCGATGTTTGGATTAATGTGAAATTTCATAGCCTTTTTTGTACAGAACGTGAGAAAAAAGTAGAAAAGTGAACGAGTTGTGTCAACTGTGTTTTTTATGTAAAATATTTCTAAAGGTATCTAATGAATGTCTTAGGTCCTTATTTATTTTTTCAATGTCTTAAAATGTAGACAAACACAGACCCCTTTTAAACTTCAATTCTGATTTGTAATCACGTTTTAATACAAATGATTTTAGAAACCGAAATGACGACAAATTTACACATCAAATGGAAAGCCTCAGCCTTAAGCGTTGTAACAGGACGTGCCATACTCACATGTGGGTATGTGTCAGCATATATTTGAGCGTCTGATTCAGTGGTGCTAGTGAAACGGATGATTTTAGTTATTCTAATTGAAGTCGAAGATGAATATAAGCTTGTGTGAATTCAGAGGACGCTAAACGTCCTGCGACAACTTCATGAAAACCAAGCCTTTTTTCTATTAGGAGTTCAATTAAATCAGTTTTTGTGTTTTGGCCTCTGACCTTTTTGGTAACATTGTTTCATGTTCAGTATTTAATGTGTATTCATGTTTTGTTAACTTGCTTAACATAATTATTGTATCTTAGTGTTTTGAAATGACGCATGCCTGCATTGTGGTCTCTGGTGTATGTTCAAGTAGCTCTCTAATGGTCACAAGAGCCTTGCTGCATTAAACATCAATGTACACCTCTTTTTAATCTGTGGATGTAAGTCCTTTGAAAATGGCTTTTATAGTTCTCGCTAATATCAGCAATAAGTATTTGATTGAATGTCTTCAGTCATCAAGATTACTGCATTTTGACAGGAACATGCATCTGATTTCTTTTTAACTGTAAATCTTTATTTTGTCTATGCATTGTTTTGTTTTTTTTTAACATCAAGAACATACAATCGTGTCTTACATGCACTCATTTCAGGTTGGGTTTGTGGCCTTTGAGCTTTGCATCCATTGAATGTCACTCTGGATTCTTGTTTAATTCATTGACTTCACTGCATGTCGTTCGTACTCGCTTGAGCTGTTAAACTATTTAATGTGAATTTCTTTTTTTATTGTTTAAAAATTCGATTGAATGGTTGTTTTATGCCGTGTGGCCGTCGACCTCGTCCCTTGACTTAAATGCGTCCAAAATCTATACCAACTGAACCATTAAAGGAGTTGAAAACTGCCTGTTGTATTGAATGCTTTTGTTTCCTTTGGCTTTTATTCTGAAATCATAAAGCATAAAGGACTGCTGTGTTTCTTGAACCTTCTGTCTGTGAGATAAGAAGTAAGCTGGAGGAAGATCTCATAATAAGGGCATATTTTGCTTCTCTTTATGGGAGTCTCTGGAATCTGCTCTGGGTTCTGATAAGATACCAGCAAACGAAAAACAGAAGAAAGACACAATAGATTATGGATGTGCAAAAAAGTTTTAAATATAAGTGCACATTGCATAATGCAATTTGATCAATCATATTGTATGTTTTCTGTCTGGGTTTTAAAACAAGCAAATAAACCAAATAAATAAAACTTATGTGCCATTTTTAACTATTTATAGGGCGATGTTACATCCAAACCCTATTTATGGACCAGCAGTTACTGAAAGGTAGTTTATGCAAAATTAAATTCAATTATGAAAAATTGAAACCTAAATATGTTCAATTACATTTTAAAATTTGCCTCTTCATTTTAATATTGGCGATATTGAAATATTCATTAATTGCATTTTTAAATTTGACAGGAACAATGCATTGTTTATATATATATGAAATATATTTTTTTATTATTACTTTTAAATACATCATTTGGGGGAAAAAAAGAAAGATTGCGACTTTTGTTTCAAAGTGAAACTAAACATTTGTAATTTGGTTCTCTTAATCACTATCATTCACAATAATACCAGCAGTGACTTTGTCCTTGAGTATACATAACTGTATAGTATTTTGATGCCAAAAAGTGAGGGTACAGTATACAGGCTTCTGCTAACCGCAGACTGCGATCTGTTTCCCCATTTTGATTACATGAATTCCCCATATAATAACCAACATCTGTTCAGTGCTTCTCCCGCCATCTTCCACAGATGGTCAAATCCTGTGATTTAAAGGAGGCTGGTGTGGGAACGAAGCGCCAGCTGCTGTGGAATTTAAATGGGTATGCATCATCCTCAATTGGATCACCATTTTCAGAGCATGACACTGACACACAGCTCTGTCACCTGACTAGATGAATGTTCGCCCATCCCAAATCCATTAGACGCAAAGTGTTTTACCCCTCCGTCCCTTTCCTTCTGCCTGAAACCGTATGTTCATCTTAGATCTGTGCAATATAAAGCCTCTTGCCCTAAAACATAACTTGAATATTCATGATGTCTGTTTAGAGAAAGTTGGCTAATGGTTTGAAGGCATACTGTATGCTCGGAATGGAGCCCAGCCTTTTGGCTGACTTAAAAAGCTGTGCTGATACTGTCTGGGGAGATATGAGTGCAAAATGAATGTGTTACAGCATCTTTGAACCTCTTGAGGAACTTTAAAAGGAGCAGTTCTTTGACAAACAAACAAAATGATACCCATAAGCAGAGTTGGATGAAGTTAAAGTACAAAATTTTATTTTATTCTTTTTAAGCGTTTAAATAGGTTAACGCTCCATATTGTTAGGAATTAATTCATCTTGAGAAAAATATTATTTCCGGTTCTTGGCTCATTTTGAGTCGGACAATACCAACTCAGCGAACAGTTCACTTGAGACTCACTTCATTCGGATGATTGAATCAACTGGATGAGTCGAATTCACAAATATCATCTATTTGATTCAAGAACCGGTTCACTCGGCTCATTGAACGGAGTCTGTTCAAAAGAACAATTCGTTCACGAATCATATTATCGCATCGGTTTCTTCTCTTCTAAAACACTGAGAATGATTTTCTGACATGTGGTTAAGTAAAAAATAGTGTAGTGAGAGAAATGTTGTAAAATATATGAAAATATGAAAAGTCTCCAACACTACTGTTATGAAACTAAAAACTAAGCTCTTGCAAGACTCTACAAGGTTTCTTCAGGTAAATACTATATTACATATATATGCAATTATACTGCCAAATTGCAAACTAACCATAAGCCTAAATAAAAAGTAGGCTATTCATCTTCTGAAAAGCATTATAATGAAAACTTTTCCACCTTATTTTTAATGTAAGAAAGGTGTTCCGGTGTTTGCCTACAGTTATTTTACCTGTATGAAAACAGTATGCTGGTATTTTTTATCTTTAATTCGTCATAATAATCATAAACACACAGATTTGTAGCGCAAATACCATTTGCTGCTCCTTGTTATTTTTCTAGTTAGCAGATAAATGAATGTCACACACACACACACACACTCACTCACAAAGTTTAGGCATGTTGCAAGATGTGACCCTGGACCACAAATCCAGTCATAAGGGTCAATTTTTGGAGATCTATACCATCTGAAAGCTGAATAAATAAGCTTTCCATTGATATATGGTTTGTTAGGATAGGACTATATTTGGCCGAGATACAACTATTTGAACATCTGGAATCTGAGGGTGCAAAAAAGTCAAAATATTGAGAAAATCACCTTTAAAGCTGTCCAAATGAAGTTCGTAGCAATGCATCAGAACTTAAGTTTTTATATATTTACAGTAGGAAATTTACAAAATATCATAATGGAACATGATCTTTACTTAATATCCTAATGATTTTTGGTATTAAAGAATAATTGATCATTTTGACCCATACAGTGTTGGCTATTGCTACAAATATACCCATGTGACTTATGACTGGTTTTGTGGTCCAGTGCCACAAATAAGGTAGCCTATATAAGTCACTGCAAAATCTCATATTATTAGGTGAATATCTGCCCACTGGTTGAGCTTATTTAATAAGCTTGCATGGAGAGCAGGATTCAACTTGTTAGCAGAATCTCCTTCTGGCAATAATTTCACCACTTAATTCAAAGACACTTTGAAACGACTTGAAAACGCTGACATGCTCAGACTACTCCACACCTCAGCTCATGTATTACCTCTCATATCCAGTGATGATATTCAAGCAATATCATGCTCACAGTTGTAAATCTGCAAGGTAAATAACATCTGAAGCTTTCTGTGATGAGTTAAACATTGCTTCTTTCACTCCATCCTCTTCCTGCATGCCTCTTCATTGTTTTCAGCCATATACTTTACGGATTTGGCTGATATTAATGAGTCATATGTGGGTGGAGAGCCACTGTTTTTTTCACTCCAAGTCTCCTGTCCTCAAACTGCTCTCTTTAAATGAGTAGCCAGAATTCAAGCCATACTGATTAATCCTGGGTGCATCTCATCTTACTCAACCAGAGATGTCTGTATTCATTTGTGCTGGATCACAAAGAGCACATTAGTCTGACCATCTGCTGCACAAGTTCTTTTCTTCAATAATTAAAAGGATAACTTGACAGTTTTTACATAATCACTATGCCACATTTAATTTTGAGTCAGTTTAATTTAAGTTAGCCTACCAGTTCTTGTCTAGTTAAAATCTACGTACAATTATAGATTTAGAATAATTTGTTTACTGACATTTATCCATTTTTGATCAAATGGATAAGTATAAAATTGGAGCAATAATAACCAAAGGTGGAAATCTCAACCAAAGAAATGAGAAAGGATACTTTCACAATGCATTAGCTGTGCATTTATATTTTTTCTTTTATATTTGTGCCATCACCTAGACATGCATCTGCATCATAATAATTTAAATATAGGTTTACTTCAATTGCTTTCTTTTTTTAATGGTAAAATATGTTTTAATTCAAGACACTGCAGGCAATGTTTTTTTCATGCACTGGCCAATTTTGATATTTAGGGGTTATTTTGCTTTCATAACTTGTCTTCTTTCAGACTTGTGGAAAAAAACATCCCAAATACCCATTTATGTGTGTGTGTGTTTTATCTATATAAATGTCAATTGCAGTTCTTATCTTTAAAGGCCAAAATTCTTTAAAAAAAAGTCTCAAAACTTAACAGTTTGTTCATTTTGCCTATCATTTAATTTGTATAACATTTTTTCCTAAAAACAGTTTTATTTTTACATTTTAAATTAATGGAGCGATAGAAAGAAATCTTCAAAATCCCTTTTATACAAACCTTTACCTCTAATATGTCTATAAAATGAAATGAGAATTTTGAACCTGACTTTAGTTGTTCAGATTTCTGGTTTGGAAATTTATGCAAATCAGTACATATTTAATTAGACAATGCCTCGTTGCATAACATTTCAGAAAACTTGTAATATAAAACAATTGTTTTAACGAACTGGGGAAGTATGGTGATATTTATGATATACATCTGTGATAAAGTTATTTTTTTACCCTTTTAACGTGTTTTGCCTGAAATAGTAAAATATCATGAAATCTAAGGGGAATTTCAGGAATATTTGAGGAATATGTCTTTTTTTACATTTTATATAATAGAATTTATGTTAAAATATATTTTCGATTATAATTAATTTAAATTATTTAGTTCACTGATCATCAGCAGGAATGTGCACGTGATGTAAAGACATGCTTTTCCAGCTTTCCAACTATTTTTTGACAGTGACCGTTTTAGAAATTGTCACAGAAGCGATGCACACATGAGTTGACGCTGTTTCGGGTTGGTTTTAGCACATCCTATTTATATACAGACTATATTACAAGCATTAATATGAAGCATTCAGGATGGTGTCCATCATCCCTGGTGTTTTTATAATGAGTCCTGTCCACCTATGGCCTTCTCCCGTCTGTCTCCTGCTTTTTCCATCAGGATGTCCTCCCACCTCGACCGGAGGTTTGAAAAGTGTGTGGGAAAATAAGCATATCATTGAAAAATTGGAAAAACAGTGGATATGAGATATATAGTTGAGGTTATTGCCCATATGGCCATATAAAACAAAGCTTCCTTTGAAAGCCTTTCACCCATATCAGTTCTATCGCTTATGTGAGCACTAATAGAAAAGAATGTGTTGATATTGTCAGGGCCAGTAACATCTCATTTAGCTTGTCTCTGCGGTTGCCATAGATACAGCACACTGCATGCTAATTATGCAGCGGTCAGGCTGGAGACGAAGGTCTGAGTCTTTTATTAACCTGAATTTTTGTTCCAGGAACTCCACAGAGACACACTTCTGCACAATCAGTTGTGTGTTGACAGAGCAGGATAGCATGAGATATGCTCATTAATATGGGCTGATATGTGTATGTTAGATCACATGTATTTACTGCTATTTTAAGATCCAGTGTGTGCGTTACTAGGCAATCTTTATATAGCCTTGAACATTTGGAGCTTCAGGGACATAAGAAGATCGTGTTATGCCATCAGTGTCTGTCAAGATGACTAAATGTGCTTTTTTTAAGGATGTTAATACTCAGACATGACAACCACATCAGCATTCAGAAAACGTTTTTAATCAGTGGGACATTTTTGTCTTGATTTGTGAAGTGCAATCTTGATTTCTTTATCACACCTCTACTTTGTGACTCTGAGTCTGGAAACTGTTTTTAAGAGAAACTTTAGTCTGAAAAAAAAAGTCTTGGGATGCAAGAAGATGAAATGCTGAATAGGCAGTTGGCAGTATACCAGAAGTGAACATTATTTATTGTATATAGGTTACATATACACATTTATATTTATCATAATACACAAATGTTGATAAAATGTTCAATAAAACTGAATTGAAGTCATGATGGAAAGTCATATTACTTTGCTAAAATAATATTACTATGTATCTTCTTGTTGGCTTTATTAAATGCAGTTTAATTGCATGTGCATTAGGTTTATTATATTTGTGCACTTGTCTGTATTTGTACACATAGCACTTCTTTTCCTTATAAAAACTAATGAAATAAAGTAAACAAAAAAGTGAAGTACCTTAAAACTAAGTTAATAATAAAGTTATATTAATATCTTCTGTTTGGCTTTATTAGAGGGCATTTGGTTCATACTAAAAAATAAAATAAAATAACAACGCAAAATTAAAAGTAAAATAATTTTGAATAAAGTTAATGATAAAATAGTACTAAAATTGATCTTCTTTTTCACTTTATTAGATATACTAGGATTAATTGTACCTGAATTAGGTGTATTATTTTCAAAATATAAAAACAAAGTATGTATACATTTATTTTTTTATTGGAGTACATTTTACAAGAAAATACTACACTGAAAAAAATTATACTAATTATATAAATAAATATTTAAATAAAAATAATGTTGAACGTTAGTCAACTAAATTTGTTTATTTAAACGTAGCTAAAATAAACTGATTGCAACCACTTACCTTAAATTTTTTTTAGTAAATTTAATGAATCAGTTTTGTATTTGTACTATAAAAATACTAAAAAATACTAAATGATTAAATGTAAGATACTATATGTGTTGCTTGCTGTTTCTTTGTAATTATTTGTAAAGTTTGCTTGCAATTTTAATAATAATAATAAAAATGAGCAAAATTATTGTAGTGAAAAGTACTGTAGTTTTTACTGTAAAATTACTGTAGTTTTTCATTGTACTTCTACTACCTTCATTCGGCAGATTTTGAACGCTGCAGGCAGCAGCCAATCACATTGAGGCACAGACAGTGACCTCTGTTGCAAGAATATGCTGATAGTGCTGGAGTTTCTAGTTGATTTAGTGCAAACACATTTTATTCTGTCGGACTGTCAAAATGCGTATTTATACCTCCCACTACTCTTAGCAGTCGTGGCCTAATGGATAGAGAGTCAGACTTGTAACCCAAAGGTCGCAGGTTCGAGTCTCAGGTCCGGCGGGGATTGTAGGTGGGGGGAGTGAACGTCCAGCACTCTCTCCACCCTCAATACCACGACTGAGGTGAGACCCTTGAGCAAGGCACCGAACCCCCAACTGCTCCCTGGGCGCCGCAGCATAAAATGGCTGGTCACTGCTCCAGGGGTGTGTGTGTGTGTTTGTTGTTGCACTTGGATGGATTAAATGCAGAGCACAAATTCCGAGTATGGGCTTGGCCACATGTCCTTTCCTTTCCTTAATTTTCAGAGCGTCTTAAAAATGCATCGCTCATGCATTTGTACACAGACCAACAAATAAAAACAGCGGAATACAAGAATGTGTCTGCCTCTGAAAGACTGATTGCAAACATGGATTTCAGTCGACTGAACTAGAATCAGCAACTCTGTTCTCAATCTGGTATACATCACATTTGTCTAAGAGGTAGACCTGGCCCTAGATCAGCTGATGCAGTTGTGCGAGACAGTTAATGAGGTCTCTAGAGTGGTTCTGGTGAGGGCAAGACGGGCATGCGGTGACTCAGCAGACTCAGCATAGCCTGGCAAAGCATCCATCACTCCACAGGCAGCCAGCGCTGAGGAACCTGCTGTTCTTTTGACTCTTGGCTGATGATCTCCTGCTGGGCACAGCCACAGTGCTGCTGAACTCAATCTGACAGCTTCCTCCAAATCGCTTTCTTGCTGCATTCCTGTGCCATAGATGTTTTTGGCCTAAGCTGAACACATTCTCTTTGAATCCTCGTAGCGTGGCTTTTGAATCAGGAGCTGGAAGAGATGGGTAAATAATTCATCCAGCCACGTGTGCCGTCTCTTGAGTAAATAAGGGTGCAGCTCTGCCTGCCAACCATTAGTGGTGTGTTTTCTTAGCCTTATGAGTCAAAGTTCAGAGAGTTTGTGTTGAAGGAAGTGAAGCAACCAGATTTTTTTACTGTATTACCTTCAGGTTTTGAATGTGTTTAATATGTCCCAGTGTGCACTTTGCTGTTGCTTAGAGGTAAATAGGAACAGCATCTCACCGGTGGTTATTTGTGTCCTTTTGCACCAGAGTTGTCCATCCTGGCTATGTTTTTTTTTTCTTTTTTTTATAGTTGAGCCAAGCAAAAAATATGCTCATGATAGGGTTTTTTTTTTCATTATGATATAAACCTTATATAAATCTTGTTATCTGTATAAGGTTATTAAACATTTTACAAAAATTTCATTTTTGGGTGAACTATCCCTTTAACTGAAATCTAAATTTCAAATGATGTAATTGGTTCACACAGTAAATCAACTGTTTTCCACTTCCTGTAGTCTGACACCTGCTAGCGAATAACTCGGGGGATAATTTTGAACCTGGTATGTTATGCTACGCTATTCTACACTATTTCAGTACTGTGTACCACCATTGGATTGTGAATCGTTTTCATTGTACCCAGATCCACAGACACTAAACTTAAAATTAACCAGCAGCTGTTCTCACGCTATCTTATCCTACAGATACAGATTCCCAAAATACTTCTGTTCAAGAGTGCAACTGGAGACTTTTTGGGCTATTCTGGACAGGACTGTCCACTCTTCATGCGGCTGTGTGACTGTGGATCTAAGGGAATTGGAAATGATGACATCTTTGATGGAGTGGACTATTTATGGTGAGTGTTGGAAGATCCAAATAGGAAGTGCACTAATAGTTTCCTGTGGGTGTGGGAGTGACCTCAGCACTGAAATTATTTTTGTCATTTTTCTGAAGCATCATTCGCTTTTCCAATGCCATTTTCATTATATTCCATGTTCACATTTTGGAATAAAATGGGTGACACATTTGTCTTGACACATTTGAAAATCATATATTTTTTGTCATTCACTCAGTACTGATATTTACCTTGATGTTTATCTCATTTTCATTACAGACATATTTAATTTATTTCTGTTAATGTTGATTTCATTTCAAGAAATCATTTTTTTAATGCTTTTAGTATTAGTTAGCAATAATAACCCAGAGGTATTTTCGTTATTTGTTTATGTCACTCTGCTTAGATTATCATAGTTTAAAAAAGTGCAGAAATTGATATTTTAATGATGGATTGCCATATATTTAAAATTCAATGTCTGGGTCTGGAACTAGAATAAAACAATTAAATCCGTCTTCACATATAGAAAGCATTTTTAAAGTGGTAAAAAAAAAATCAATTTTGAAAAAATGTTCTCAGGTTTTAATGCTGCCTTCATATAAATAAAAATGAAATGTGTTAGTTTTAATAAAATATCAACCTCTGCAAAATACAAGTTGATGTAGCGCAGGCAGCAGGCAGTAGTTAGAGCTGTCTGGATATGATTAAGAGAGAATGACTATGACATATGTGCATGTCTCTGCTGCTCTTCAGTGTGAGCTAATGTTTCTCTGTTTTTATAGGGAAATATCCTCTCAGCTCGTGCTGTGCTGACAGCCTCGGATGAATCACCCTCGTTTATTCTGCTGATGCTGCAGGTATACGAGAGCCAGGAATTTAATATGCGGCTGTGGGAGAGAAGAGCTACGGGTGCTGGAGAGGATCAATAATTGAAAGGTCACACAGAGTGGCTGAACTGCTATACGTGAGCTATATGAGGAGCTCATTGTGTATGTGTGTGTGTGGTTTCTTGCTGCATGCATGGGGACTCAGATAAGATGAGGTTTATTAGGCATGTGTGGATTGTGACACGTGGAACACAATGGTTCTATTTGCCCTGACGCATTATTCAGCATAAATTGCTATATACTATATGACAGAAGGTAAGATTTAATAATCTAGTAGGCCTAATCAAATTAACAAACAATCAAATCTGATATAATCTCTGCAGATGTTGTGATTTCTTCCTTATTCTCTTACAGAGGAAAATTGTATTGCTCAGTGATGCTCAGACGTCAGATGATTCGATTTTTGGTCCTGGAAGAGTTTGATAAGAATCTCTTAACGACTGACTTTGGATTTCAGACTTGGCACAGCTGAAACAGTTTGTGATATTATTGAGATCTCTTCTAAAACACAACATGAGACTCATTACGGCTTTTTTTTATCTGAATAGCAGTGGATTTCTAAAATCTCCATTTGCTCTTCAAATGGAGAGAAGCAATTGAGACACCGAAGAGATTTCATACTACAGTTCAAGGGTTTGGAGTCAGTACTTTTTTAAAGAAATTAAAATACTTTTATTCAGCAAGGATGCATTAATTTGATCAAAAGGGATAGTAAAGACATGTATAATGTTACAAAATATTTCTATTGCAAATAAATGCTGTTGCTTTGAACTTTCTGTTCAGTTAAAGAATCCTGAAAAACTGTATTATGGTTTCCACAAAAATGTGTGTAGGCCTACCAAGAAATTGTTTCATCAGCATATTAGAATGACTTTTTAAAGATCATATGACACTAAAGACTTGACTGAAAATTCAGCTTTGCCATGACAGAAATAAACACATTTTAATATACATTAAAATAGAATTCAATTGTAGTAGTATTTCACAATGTTACTATTTTACTGTATTTTTGATCAAATAAATGCAGTCTTGGTGAGCTTAAGAGACTTCTTTCAAAAACATTAAAAGGTTTTACCAACCCCAAACTTCTGAACGGTAGTGTATGATTTTTATACATTTTGATTTTGTTTATTTTCTAACCCTTTCTGTTTGGTTAGCATCTCCTCAGTGCGTTCACTTTATCAAACTAGTCTCACTACTTTTAGCTCTCCACCCAAGTTATAGTGATATTCATTGTATTCTTCCTCTTCAAAGCAACATGTTTTCACCAGAGCCTGCATGAAAGCCTTTGAAGAGGAAACCGGTCTTTTGCATCACTGAAGCTTTTTAACAGAGCCAAATCTTTCAGTGAGTGTTCAGACTTGCAGCTGATATATCTAGAGGCTAAGCATTTCACCTGATTATACCATGACCATCTTCACTTATAAAACTCTGGATAAATCTTACTTCAGTCATATTACCGTCTCCTCACCGTCAGGGGAGAAGCCCCATATTGCTTCCACAGGAAACTGTAACAAATCCATCCACCCCCAAGTATGGCTGCAATATGATAGAGGTGTATATCCACAGCTTCCTGTGTCTGGGCAGCAGGTTTTCTCATATATTTCATATAAATTTTTATAACAGAGGAAATCTTGATCATTTGCACAGTTTTTATTCAGCTTGCATGGGACCTTGGTTCAGATCAACAATTGCTTAAACTCAATACTCAACATTTACATTTTTTGGAGGTTGCATTAAAAATCCACTTAGAGTTTAAGTCTGTAAGTGTGTAGTTATCAGTAGTTCTGATAACATTCCGAGTGTTTCTAGTTTGTGCAGGTTTCATTCCAGAGTTGCCGTGACCCTTGCAGAGTTGCAGTTGCAGTAATGGGCTGTAACCCGTTAAGGGCCTAACCTCAGTGCCTCTCGGGATAGTTGTCTGCAGGTGAGTGATGGGGTTTGTGTGTGTGAGTATGTGATGGTGGAGGCCTTGCCCCTGATTGCTCTGTGTTGTGAGGCAGAAGGGCATGAAGGGGCTTTTACTTCAAGGCCATGATACGGCATGTCAACTTATCGCTTTTGTGGGGGTCAGAGATCACTATCTGTTAAACTCAATTGTCAGTCCTCTTCATAAGCAGAATGCACTCATCAAATGTTTCCCACATTTGCAGTCTGCACAAAATTAATAATAAAATTAAAGATGGGAACTATAAGGAATTTGACTATTCTGGTTCAGATTCTAATTCCTCTCCATATTTACAGTAATTTTTTGTTCTACTCCTAAAAAAGAACTGGATCAAAAAAGTCATTAGTTTGTAAATCTTACTTCACAGATTCTCTTCACAATTCACTTTTTACCTAGATTTCGCGTAAGAAAATTTGAAGAACAACAGTAAATTTGACCACAATTTCAGAGTCATTCGAGAATCTTAACTTTGCTGGTCATGCTGTATTTCACACCAAATTGCAGTATTTCTGTACTGTGTTCTGTCTGCACATGCTGAAAATTCATGTGCGAGAACTGTTAAAGCAATGAAACATCATGAAATCATTAAGTATTTTTAAAGGTTCTCAGTTCACAATCCTAAATTACATTCACATGGAGCTTTCAGATTTCAAGACAAAACTGCTAGCTTCCATTTTTTTAATGTAGTGAAGAAATTCATGTTAAAGGGATAGTTGACCCAAAAATGAAAATTCTGTCATTAATTACTCACCCTCATGTTGTTTCAAACCCGTAAGACCTTTCATCTTCAGAACACAAATTAAGATATTTTTGATGAAATCTGAGAGCTCTCTGACCCTCCATAGACAGCAACAGTACTACCACAGTCAAGGCACAGAAACGTAGTAAGGTCATCGTTAAAATAATCCATGTGACATCAGTGATTCAACCGTAATTTTACGAAGCTATGAGAATACTTTTTGTGTGCAAAGAAAACAAAAATAATGCAGAGGAAAGCACACGCATGCATCATGATACTCTCCAAAATGGCTCCTGAGGGTGATGCGGAAGTGGAGAATTGTTGAATAATGTGATTATTTTTGTTTTCTTTGCGCACAAAAAGTAATCTCTTAACTTCGTAAAATTACAGTTGAACCACTGATGTCACATGGACTATTTTAATGATGTTCTTACTATGTTTCTGTGCATTGATCGTGGTAGTACCCTTGCTGTCTATGCAGAGTCAGAAAACTCTTGGATTTCATCACAAATATCTTAATTTGTGTTCCAAAGATGAACAAAGGTCTTATGAGTTTGTAACGACATGAGGGTGAGTAATTAATGACAGAATTTTCATTTTTGGGTCAACTATCCCTTTAAGTTTTCACTCAAAATGTTATGATGATAATATAATTTTCAATGAAATAAGATTTTAAAAGAATGCAAAATATAAGTGTATTTTATAGAGATCTCAGACCACACCGTACTGGTTGAATTGACTGAGTGTTGTCATGTTATGTGAGACTGTCTGAGGTAGATGATCTTCACATAATAAACAAGTCAGAGCACATTACAAGATATTAGGGCAGGTCTAATGTAGGTCATATTCCAGTTAGTCTTTTCTCCAGGGGAAGCAATCTTTTTTTCCTTCCAGATTTAAGCACCAGACACTGAGTTTCGTCCTAATAAGACCTTGTGGTTTTAGAGAATACAGCTCCTGTCTTCAGTTCTGTTTGACTCTGACGCACTCTTTCTCGTCTCTGAGGACACCTCTGCCAGGCAACAAATGAAAATGTTCTCCACAGCAGAGCAGCAACACCTCAGAAGAGAAAATCTCAATAATTGACAGGCCTCTGACAGCTCTGTCTCACACAGTTTGCGAGTGTGTGACATGTTTGTACAAGAAGATCTCTTCATGCGCAACACAACCTTTGAAATTCTAATCTACAATATGATATAGGCCTATCATTTGAGCATGAGAGTATAAATCAGCAATCAATTATATATACAGTTTTAATCTCTGTTGTCTCCTTTCTCAATGCCAGGGAAGCTTCCTGAAAAAGAAGATACATAAGGTTAATGCTCTCTCTTAAAGTGACAGTTCACCCCAAAAATGTAAATTCTGCCATGGAAAATTTACGAAGATGTTTTAAAGATTGCGCTAGTCGCTATTTTCCATACAATCACAATATATGGGTGACCAAAGCTTCAAGAAGGACTTTTATAAGTATCATAAAATTGTTTCATACAATTATATATGATTAAAGGGATAGTTCACTCAAAAAAGAAAATTCTGTAATTAATTACTCACCCTCATGTCAACCTGTAAGACCTTTGTTCATCTTCCGAACACAAGTTAAGATATTTTTGATGAAATTTGAGAGCTTTCTGACCCTGCATAGACAGCAACTCGTCTGACAAGTTCAAGTCCAAAAAAGGTAGTAAGGACATTGTTATAGTCCATGTGACATCAGTGGTTCAACCATACTGTTATGAAGCTACGAGAATAATTTTTGTGCACAGAGAAAACAAAAACAACAACTTTATTCAACAATTTCTTCTCTTCCATGTCAGTCTTCGACACGCGTTCACGAGAGTACCATGACGCATTGCATGTGATGCTGATGACACAGGAGCCTATGCAGGGTCAGAAAGCTCTCGGATTTAATCAAAAATATCTTAATTTGTGTTCTGAAGATGAACGAAGGTCTTACTGGTTTGGAATGACATGAGTGTGAGTAATTAATGACAGAATTTTCATTTTTGTTTGAACTATCCCTTAAGTATTTTGATAGCTTTATAGGAGAAATTGACCAAGTCATCTTCATCTCGAGCCTAGCTAATGTAGAACATTCTCAGAACTTTGGTTACGTTCTGGCAAGGGTCTATCAAAGTTATGAGTAAATGTTCATCCAGTAACATTAAATGAATGCCATTCAAAGTTATCTGGTCTTTAATAATGTTCCCAAAACCTTTACACAAAAACATTATTTATTCGTCATTCATAGAATGTTTGGGTTGATAGTTTTTTTTTTTCTTCAGAGAACATTCAACGGTAACATTGAGTCATAATGTTTGCAAAATATAAAATGGAATGTTCTTAACATCTGTATAACCAAGAATTTTTTTTTTTAAACTGGACATTTTGATTGTTCAGAGAACATCAGAAATAATATTTTCATAAATTAATGGGTATGTTAGCAAAATGTTCTTAGAACTTTTATTTATTTTTTAAGCTGGGAGTGAGCTGTTAACTGATGCAAACGAATCATTGAGTCATTGAGTTCTTTTAATCATTGAGTCAGGGATCAACTTGATCAACTCTAAGCTTTGGACTGATCCAATAAACCTCAATTTCAGACTGTGAACGAATCATTTAGACCAGTATAATGAACTACATCAACCAATTCAATGACAAGTTCTCGGACATTGCTATTAGTGACAGAAGTTTCATTTTTGAACGATCTGTTCCTTTAAGGAGACATGGGTTTAATAGGTAAATGACCTTCAGCAGTTGTACAGCCAGCTGATTTGCATTTGGTGTGAAGATTGGAAAGAATTAATCATAATATTGATGCTTTGAATACCCTCCATTCAATATGCATGAAATAGACTTGAGGCAAAGCTAATAGGATGATCCTCCACAATCTATGGACTCATTTTAAGCACCAACATCTTATCACAAATTATCATACATTTCCTTTGGATTAAAGATTCATACTGTTAGTGTAACCATAGAATAGAAAAGAACAGAATGTCACACTACAGCTAAAATATAAAGATGGAATCAGGAGGTTATTGTCAGACTTTAGCAGTGTGAACAGTTGTCTGCCCCGTTATATGACTGAACCAGTGCATCAATCTTTTTTAATGTGCCATTTGAGATGTCTCACTCCAGTTCTTCCTCTCTCTTTTGTTCGCTCCTCTCACAGGACCACACACAAGAGCCGGAGAGCTGAAAGCCTATTATCTACGAACACTTTCTGCGGGGTACTGTTATCTGTTTTCATGTCTCAAAGCTAGTTTTAAAGACACCCACGACTGAGTGTTTCTCCTCTTTTGTGGATTCAGAATCAGGGCAGATTCAAGAACAAACAAATTCTCACACTGGATTTCAAAAACAAAGAAAGTCTATGCCTTACAAAGAGTTAGGGGGGAAAATTGGGCCTCTATTACAATCCAAAGAGAATTACTGCACAAAGGAGAATTAGGAACAGCACAAAATGTGAGAATGCACAATATAGCACTGACAAAGCTAATAATGCATTCAGAGCCAAAGTTTTCTTTTCTGTGTCCAAAGAGAGGGAATAACTATTTCTAATTAGTCCAATTGAACTTTCATAATAACTGCTACTTATGTAAGTGACAGGTTTGTGGAAAACTAGATTCAACTTTCATGAAAAAATTCAGTGAAAACAGTAATATTCTGAAATATTATAATCATTTAAAAAAAAGAGTTTTAGAGATTTACAAATAAACCACATATAGTCATTATTATGTTCATATTTCACAAGTCAACATGAATTGCTATTCATAAGTGAAACGGGATATTCACTGAGACAGGACTTGATTTTACTGAGAATTGACTGGACAATGAAAAGGGGGCGTTACATGCCAGAATGAGTCAGGTGCTTGGAGGGGAGGGGTAAAAAATAAGAGAGATTTATGACATCAGTCGTATAGGAAAGTCTTTTAAGTGTGCATTTAATAAAAGATTATAAAGACAAAAAGATTTTCTGTGGAACAGTGTGCATTGAATCATGCAAAATAAGGCTTGCAATTGTGGTACAACCACAACTGGAGGTTTGTTTGTGTTGCAGGACATTCACCAGGCTTTTCATGCACTGGGAGCCAGAAATTGTGGTCTTTCATAAACACTGAAAGAGATTGAGGAAGTGAGGAATTGACTGGATATACAAGGACTAAAATAGTCATTGTCAAAAGGAGATGACAAGTAGCATTACATCTGAGATGTAAGAAGACTTCAGGTTTTCTCCAAAGGTCTTCATGGGTTTTCAACCTAGCGTATTTGACAAAAAATATTGAAGGGCTAGATATGATGCTGTCAATTATCCTTCTTATATAAAGGTCATCTGATAGCAACTCTGTTTATTTATCTCACCAGAGTAAGACTGGACAATATCTAAAGGTCACTTCAAATAAGACAACTAATCAGTCATCTAATGCATCTTGCCATTATTCTGTTAACATAAAATTGCACATTCCTGTATTCTATCTAACACAAACGTCCATAAAAAAGCATGCATGTTTTTTTCCACACATCCTCCATCACAAAAGAGCTCAGATCACCATGACTGCCTGATCTGCAGTCTGTTACTATTGGAAACAGGGAAAAAAGATAGTGGCTGAAGCTTGGTATAAAAGAAGAACAGTGGCGTATCATCACTCTTCTGAAGTGATCAACTCTAGTCCTGAATCCCATTGTCTCTGAAGGGAAGGCTTATCATGAGGAGATAGACCCAAAAACTCAAATTCTCTCTGGCTTTGAGGCAGGGATGCTGAATCAAGTTGGGAGAATTGAATGATTTCAGTCTGAGAATGGTATCTTTGATGTTTTTTGATGTCTTGAGATGTTGCTTGAGAAGTACTGTGATTCCTTGTACTCTCATGTGTGATGACTCACTGATGAAATGGCAGAGAAAGAAGAAAAATGAAAGAAAAAAACAGATCAGCATGTAATCACAGCCACAGGTGGGCTCAGCAGGCAAACACAGCTCCAAAAATTGGGAAGAAATTTTCCATTATCTCACTAGAACTTCAGACAATTGTGTTGAATTTGTATAACTGAAAAAGGCTTCTTTCTTTTCAATTTTGCATAGCTGTTATTTTGTGTGTCTCTTTTGAGGGAATCTCAATCTGCAGAGTGTTTTGTGTTTTCATTGCTAGTTTTGGGGTTGAATATCCGGAATGCATAATCAAGTTAGCTAAAATATATAGTAATCAAATACTGAACAGATTCTCTGTGGGCCTGACGATGACTTATGCTAATCAATGTATTTTCTTTTCTTTTTAAGACATCAATTTTGGCACCTTCATCAGAATGTGTTTCAGGAAGTATGAGCTGTCAAGCCCTGTGCCCTTTGTTCCCTGTCATATTTTGCATTGATGAACATGAAATGACCTTACACTTGTTTCTTAATTGATTCTGTTTAGAATGTGTTGAATGCAGGAAAGCGTGTGTGTGTGTGTGTGTGTGTGTGTGTATATATATATATATATATATATATAGCTTTAGTTGTAATGTTCCCAGAATGTGGTGCAAAATTAAGAACATTTTTAATTTTAGTTTAGAAATGAAATCACTAAAGGTTAGAAATGTCAGTATGAATGCTCATAAATCAAAATATCAATAGAGGACTGGTGAGCCACTGCCATTTATACAGCCACGGTAAACATAATATCATAAAAATAATAACCATAATAAGAATGTTGGTAGTTATAAAATATAAAGTTAGCCAGCAGCTTCTGAAAAGAAATGTCAATAACCATAACTTCTTCAAAGATATCTGACCTCTCACCTCTCATTTGAAAAAATGCATCTCCAGAACCGACTTCTCCATCCCCACCTTCTGCCTTTACTTTTCCACCCCATGATTTTCGCTGTGTGCAGAGATTCAATGTTCTTTTGAAATGTCCTTCAAAATAAATCAAAAAGCAGCTCAAAACATCTAATCATATGCTGTTGCTGAAAACATCTTCAAAATGCAACAAAATTGAACGCATTGCTAACTTTTTATGCAGGAATAAGCTGAATAATAAAAAAAACCATGCTGTATCTTGGCCTTGGGAAGGAAAAACCTCCAATGTATGTGAGATTTAGCCATGATTTGCAGCAAAGATTACAACAACCTGGATGAAATTCAGCCTTTAAAAATCAGCTTTAAAAATTATATAATGCTCTATTCCTATATGTCTTCTGAATGGCACATTCAACAAATAGGCTGGATCATTTCTATCATACAGTACTCACAATCATATTATTTAGCTTTCTTTTATCACAACATCACAATAAGTCAGCATGAGGGTGAATAAATAGTTTTACTACTTTGGGTCGAGTAGACTTTGTCATTTTTGTTACATCCCCAGGTTAGCATGCCGATTCCCTAATACAAAATGTTTCAAACAAAACATGTTTCCCTGCAGATTTAGTTTTAATTGGTAATATTTTATAGGCTTTTCTGCACTTCAACTTCTATGTTAGTCTTGCATATTATTCCTTAAACTAACAAAAGCCAGGTCCTAATAGCTACTGCACTTACATGAGTGTCAGAAAGTAGCCTACTAGTCCTAACTGCAGGTTTTTGGAACCTAAAAGAAACTAGCTTATTATATCTGAAGTGCAGCTTCCCAGACAACTCATAGGCCTATATTTCATAATCCTGATGCATCAATGACATCAATTAACAGGAAGTTACATAATTTTTTACAGAAAAAAACTTCACAAACATGAGCAAGTATTACGGATTTGTTTAATTTTGGGATGTTTTGTGCTATTAGTTTGTTTGTCCCACACTAATTTTAGTAGCCTATAGAAATGACTATAATATTAAAATGTCAAAAGATGGTTGTAAAGTAGCAAAGCTGACACCCTCATACAAGCTAACTCAGTCGTTGACACTAAGCCATAATAATCAAGGTGGATTAAGCAGTAAAGGATTGGAGAACACACTGTTTTACACACCGCATCTTTTCAATCCACACCCTCTCTCTGTCTCTTTCTGAGCTTGACTTTGCAAAGGGCAAAGCGGGCGGCTCGCACTCCCACAATAACAGTCGTGACGTCAGCCCGTCACCGCTCCCGTTGGATGCAGCAGCGGAGCGGCGAGAGAGAGAGAGACTGAACGGTGATTGAAAGAGAAGAGAGCTGAACGGCGGTGGCGGCAGCCATCTTAAAACTACCGCACTAATCCGAGATATACATCCTCTGGATATTTTTGCAACACTGAGCTAAATCAGATTTTACCGGGCGAGAGGAGACAGAGTAACATTGTTTAAATCGTTCGCTGTTTTTGTAACGAAGACGGGATGCGGATCCGTGGGGTGAAACCTTTCGCTTCTGCAGTCGGTCTGCTTTTAGGACTATTATGCGCGGTGGAGGCAGCCAAAGGTAAGATTTTTATTTCCTTATGTAAATGAAAATGTTAATATGTGTTTTTCTGGTATGCGAAGATATAATTATAATAAAAAATATTTTTAAAGGTTATCAGTGTTCCCGTAAGTATCCTCCTCGGTCAAGGTTTCTTGACAATGATCTGAAATAATCGCTCAATCTCAGTGTGTGGATGTTGCGTCCCGCGGTATTTCCGTACATCGCATCTTATTAAAAATCAATCTCTGCTCTAATTTCCCGTCTCATACTGAAAATATGTCATGAAATAATTGCCGTGGCCTGTCAGCTGTGAAATGTCCACTCTCCCTTACGGTTCCGCTTCACTTGACAGCTATTTCTGAGTGTCAATCCTTTAACATAACAGTCTACTGTGCCAACACCCCTTGGCCAAGACTTTAGCCTTCAGCTGTTTGTACATCAGAGTAACGTTACATTGCTTGGGAATCAACCCGTGTGCTTGATTTCTACTCCGTTCTCAACGGCGGGTTGTGGCTTTTAGCCGATAACTAAGTTGTTTGTATAGTAGTTATACCGATGTGCAGACCGCATTGCAGATCCTCTGGGAATACTATGTGGTCTGGTTTTAAAAATTCATCTTTGAAATGGCTCACACGCAGCTAAATATGACTGAAGGACATCGCTGCAGGTGCACGCGCAGACATTACAGCAGTGTCACACACACACACACACACACACACACACACACACACGGCTAGATGTGCGAAACATTTACTTGTGAAACGCTGCCTTTCCAGAAATATCCTTTAGTGCAGTTAGTTACCTTGTTTATTATTCTTAAAGGTACAAGTACAAAGGTACAAAACTTAATATGTGGATGTTATGAAAGAAATTTACCATTTAAAAACATTTAACAAACATTTACATTGTTTGTTTGTTTGTTTGTTTACATGAGCCAATGAAGTGTACTTTTTTGATGTCTAATTATCATATAGCCTATGATATACAAAAATACACTGCAAAATGACTTTTTCAGTTTCCTAATTTAAAAGTTATTTTTATGTTTTATTTTTGAGAGGCAAAGTCATTGAGTGTTTAAGGTGCAAGGAAACAATTTGAGATGGTTATACCACTTGACATTTTTGGAGTGATTATGTGAATTTGTTTGTTGAAAACAGAAGGAATATGAAACAAACATGAATACAATGATTATATTTCTAAGGTCTTGCAGCATATTTAAAAACAGGATTTTTAAAATATTGCTCCTTTTTTATCTTGGGTATCCCATCCTTGTTTGTCATTGACCCATATACAAATCAAATCTTGGATATCATCATTCATTAATAGGGTGATAATAATTGTCAGTGATTGTGTTGTTGCCATGTGAGGCAGCTGGGAATGCATGGCCTGAGGCCATTAACATATAAGATAATGAACTAATTATTTTATGATCTGTGGTGCAATTCATGGGTTGAGACTTAATTTATAACTTAACTTTTGATGTGCATGTGACCATCTTGACTTGTGTAACTTTTTTTAATAGTTTGGTCTGTGGTTTTCAAATATTTAACATTTTACATCAAGTAATGGACCAACCCAATTACCTCAGTCAAACGTTGAATGGATAACATGACCTTCATAGGCACAACAATAGAAAAAAATATTAATATGACATTAGTTGAATAGTAAAACTATGCAAGTTCATAAACAACAACCAAAGAGTGGTTTACCAGACATTGGGACAAATATTGCATTTGTATTATCCATACCAGGGACTAGAGACTCTGCATTAAAATACAGTTGAGTTTGATTGGACACAGAGGCATTGATGTCAACAACACATAATCTGAGACATTTTCTGCTCTTAAAAAAAAAAAAAAAAAATCATATTTATCCACAACTTTTTCAGAACATTGCACGCCACCAGTTAAGAACCATTGTTTCCTTGCTTTACCAAAAATGTCTTGCCGTGTTTTATAAGTTGAAGTCAAAATTAAAATAAAATAATTTTATACAGTCCCTAACAATTTATATTGTACTTCTGATTATGATTACTGTACTAAAGTACTCTTTAGATCTGTGAATTTTGCTAACTTTTCATCACTGGAAAATTGTGATTGCTTGACAGCCAAAAAATGTGTCACTATGTAGAGTAGCACTTGTGATTTGTCTAAAATTCACAGGTGAGTAAAGTCCTCCATTTTCTCTCTTTTACAGAGTCTATGTATTCACACCGCCTTGGATAACTTTATTATCCTTGATTCATTTGACAGGGTCTCTTTTGAGTTTGACTAGCTTTGTTTAAACACACCTGCTCACTTCCCTGCTGTTATCAGTTGAGTGAAAACCCCACCTTCACACCAAAATACACACCCCTGCAAAAGATCACAAGACGTCTAGGGATCTCCTAAGTAATATTGCATTCGTTTAGTGGATATTTTTACAGTTTAAATGTAAAACTACTCTAAAGGCTGCCATATTTTTTGTTTCTGAAGAATGGTGAGAGGTTAATTAATGCATTAATTCAAGCTGTGCTCAGTTTCTTTTACTTTTTAAAAGATGTGAAGGGATTTTCTTTTATTTAACTGATGTAATAATAAAGATTCAGTAAAAAATCTTTGGAAAGTTACCAGAGAAACTTACTTTCTACTGCAGCTTATAACAGTGATTTATTTCTATAATATGGCTTCTAGTGACAGATTGTTGTTCGATTGGAACAAACTTTATAAAACATTTGTCTGGTTAGACTTTCACACGTCAGGGAAAAATAGAGATGAATATTCATTTCATAGCTACTTGTAGATCCCCTAAGCGGTTCACAACATTTCAGATTGCAGAAGATTTTGTATAAACAGCTGCTTGTTCGACTCCAGTGGCCCCCGGTCAAATGTTTTGCCTGTTTCAGCAAAGTGAATCCTGTAGCAGAATGTCTTAACTTACAGATGGCTTGATGGATAATCTCTCAGGAGTCTTCCCATAGGAACTAGAACACTTTTGATGTGTTGGTTTTGCAGATAGCTAGACGTCCATTAGCAGCTCTCTGCTTCGATGTAGGCTTTAGAGGGCCCATTAAATCAGTGAACAGTGGGAAGAGAATACACACAGTATTGAGGATGGATAAAATAAGCTGAGCAGACTTTCTCTCGGGAGGAGGTATTGGACTCATTGTTCCTCACGGTGAAGCAGGGAACGCACAGGGACTGTTGTTGATGCACGCTGTTAGAACCTAATTACTTTTAGGATTTTTGCATTTATTTGAAGTGTTTTGAAAGCATTTGGCTCATTCATTTATGAATTATTATCATGCTTTTTCTGATGGAAACTTGGTTGTTTTTTGGTCATTTTAGTTTCTCTTTCGTGTTCGTCGCCCTGTGAATTGCAGTTGTTTAATGACCGAGAACTAAAAGTGTCATATGTTTTGCTGTTTATTCATGGAATTTGTACTCTGGGAAACAAAGGGTCTCTTGGCCGAGAGCTCAGAGCCGCGTGCCGCAATAAGCACGTCACAATGCGCCCACTGTTAGACGCAACTCAGAATTATTTGACTTATGCACCGATCTTGAATTCCAAGGACTTTGTAAGCATAACAGATAACAACGCTTTGCTCATCTGTTTTTGAAAAATTGCTGCATTTTTACTTTTAGTGCAGGCAGTGTGGCAGAAATTCTCTTAGACAATCAGCCCTTAGTCATCGTGGCGGCTGGACAGTCAGTGGTAATTTCATTGGCCTCTTTGCGAGCTGAATTGAGTCAGTGATCTGTCAAGAATAGGTCATTACGTACTGAATATTAGGTCTCTCTTTGACTCGTATGGTAGCCGCTTGACTGCTATTGTTGATCTTCCTAAAACAACATGGTGCGTTTGAAGTATACTGGCTTGTGTTTGTTTATTGTAATGGAAGAACTTTTTCTGTGCTGTGCTAAGCACTGGGTAGGGATGTGCTAAAATTTATGAAATCAATTAGAAGGTTGGTTGTTTGAATGACTAGTTGTTTGAGCTAATCGGTCTAAACTGAAAGCCTGTACATTTCAGAATTGTCTGTTCTCAATTAGACCTGTTTCTTAGAGGGGATGTTAACTTAAAGTGCAAAGTATACATAATTATTTTATAATTTGTTGGATTTTAGTATTACACTACCATTCAAAAGTCTGGGGTCAGTAGGTTTTTTTTTTTTTTTTAATTTTAATTTTTATTTATTTATTTATTTTTTAAGTTTTTGAAAGAAGTCACCAAGGCTGCATTTTATTTCATTAAAATACAGTATTATAAAATGCAGTATTCTGTATTGCTGTTTTAATATTTTAAAATGCAATTTATATCTGTACACAAGCTGCATTTTTATTCTTTCTTTTTTTGTGGAGAACGTGATACATTTTCTCAGTATTATTTAATAAATAGAAGGTTTAAAAGAACAGCATTTATTCAAAATAGAAAGCTTGAGTAACATTCTAAAACATTTTTACTGTCACTTTTGGTTAATTTAATACATCCCAGCTGAATAAAAGTAAAAATGTATTTAAAAAATGACTGACTGAATAAATTAAATCTGAAATTGTAATTAGTATATAAATTATAGATAGTTATAAAATATAGTATTTGATACATTACTATGTATATTACTGTATTATATTATTATATACTGTACATATATATTAAGAAATAATAAAAAATTAAAAACTAGTTCTTTGACAACTAGTTAACCATTGTAACTGGATGAAAAGTTTCCTATCGGTGCTCTCTATAACCAGCGAATAATGTCTATGGATGTATATGGATACTATTCAAGGTTTAAAGATAAATCTTTTTCTTGATCACTCTGGAAGAAATGGAACAAAAGATTAAAGAGCATTCCTCAGTGCCCTAAAACTGAGACCTTAATGTAGACGCTATTGAAACCTATTAGGACAGTAACCCAACCCATAACAATATTACCTGCTTACATTTCAGGTCAACCCAGTCCACATGCTGAGTGCTCGGAAGAGAGCCCATCCATTCAGTGTGTCTGTCAGGGTTTGTGCTCTTTGTTTAGCCTGATAAATGCGTCCCTCTACTATTCTGTGCCTCATCGCGCCAGCACCACAGCTCCATGGGAACAGGTAACTAGAGAGTAGGTGTTACCTGTGGATAGAGGTCTGTGCAGCCCGGCCTCCAGAGACATGAAAAGCAGCTCTGTGTTCTATGGCTACGGCTCACTTTCACTCTCACTGGGCCTTTGTGCGCTCCATACTGAGCTGTGATTGAGCACCATTCACACGCCCTGCCCCCACCCACACCGAAAACGCCTGGGCCTTGTTGTTCTGTTGCGACTGCTCCGGTGGACAAACAGATACTTCCTTGAGTACACATTGACCCCCTGCTTTGGTTTGGCTATGAACCCTTTGCATACTGAGAGATTTCCCGTACGTTTCTCTACAGGGTCTTAAACCTCAATGAACTATCGATTGCCTTACTGATGAGGCCCGTTTTAACAGGTAGTAGCGCCATTTTATAATTTGTGTGCAGACATTTAAGTGGTTGTCAACTTGTTTCAAGGGATAGTCCACCCAAAAATGAAAATTCTGTCATTTATTACTCACCCTGTCGTTCCTGTAAGACCTTCGTTCATCTTCGGAAGACAAGTTAAGATATTTTTGATGAAATATAAGAGTTTTCTGACCCTGCATAGACAGCAACACAACTGACACGTTTAAGGCCCAGAAAGGTAGTAAGAAAGGACATCGTTAAAATAGTCCATGTGACATCAGTTCAACCTCAATTTTATGAAACTATGAGAATACATTTTGTGCACAAAGAAAACAACAATGACTTTATTCAACAGTTTCTTCTCTTCCGTGTCAGTCTTTGATGCATGTTCACAAGAATACCATTTCATCAAAAATATCTTAATTTGAGTTTCAAAGATGATTAAAGGTCTTACGGGTTTGGAAAGACATGAGGGTGAGTATTTAATGAAATAATTTTCACTTTTGGGTGAACTATCCCTTTAAGTCCTGGTACCAATGAATTTCAAGTAGTAAAGGGAATTATTCGCTTCATTCTCCCTTCAGAAATTCACAATGATGATCCTTAAGAATATTTGTTGGGTGAGTCATTATGATAGGTGAGATAAATGGTCATTATGTTTTTTGGTCATGATGACCATTTTCATTGCAGGACTTAAGACTGAGATTAAAGTGCAAGGCAAATGTGATTAAAATATAAAAATGTGACAATGATTTCAAATTATTCTATATTAGTGACCATAGGGAAAATTTTGTGCACCCATGTGAAGCAGATATTGTATTGTTAAAGAGTTTTCCAGTACGCAATGATAAACACAGTGCAGCTGTGCTGTCCGATTAGAGAACAAATGGTTCGTATGAACCAAATCTGTTGATTAGTAACTCAAAAAGATTCACAAAACTGCACTCACACTCACTCGTGTACTAGTAGTTTGTATCAGATTTACTCAGTGATTAGTCTTTGTTGTAAACATATTCATATTTTGTTTTAAGATTTAAAAAAAATCATGCAAATGTATATTTTAAAATATTATATATTAAAATTTAGACACTGTAGTAGTAGGCCTATAATTTAGTTTGATTTATACAATTTATTTTATAATTTAATAAATTTTATAACTTTTCAGCTGAAAAGTAGTTTGGCTCCTAAATGTATCATTTTAGGTTTAGTTTTTTTTTTGGTCTGGACTCTGGAACCCTGTATTGAATTTTAGGATTCTGCCTTCATGATTTGTGTATTCATGTTGCAGTCATTGAGTGATTTGTATCCTAGCAGGCCATTGTATTGAGATCTTCGGATGGCCCGTTGTCCTGCATTATTCACACGAGAATGGGGTCTGCTCAGCAAAGACGTCAAACCACGGCAACAAATTTCAGATGATGCTTCAAAAAGAAAGCTGTTTTTTGAGCCTCTTTCAGAAGTAACTGCAAATCCATCAAGTGTGAAAGCCAATCCGTTTTCAAGTCTGCCGAGGTGTAGATCAGTAGTTATCTTTTACTACCACCGATAGACCTTGAATTGTGAAGCAGCTGTGTGCTCTGTGAGAACTCGCAGCTCGCTCGCACTCGAGGTGAGAACGGAGGCGTCTGTGGTGTTCATTGACGAAGGCTGCGGTAGATCATGCTCTGGGTGTGATCACTGTCATGAAAAGGTTTCTGGGCCATACTGACCGGAAATAGCCACCCCTTGTTAAACTATTTAAACATCTTGTAAGCATACAGGAGGAAGCACGTGTTGAAGATCTTTCAGATGAAGTGAGGAAAAATGTGGAAATTGATATTTCCAACTGTCTGAAGTGGCTATTATTTTGGCTTATATGTGGTTTCCCAGTTGCCATATATATAGGCATTCAGGCTGTTCTGTCTTTACAGAGCTTGAGGGATTCTAGCAGATGGATGAACAAGCATGGCTGACACCATAACCTTTGGCCTCCCCTCATCAATCAAATCATAATGCAGCAAACACACATTCACTCTCTGCTATTGTTTCGGAGGTCTGACGGTTTAATGCAGAGCTCCAAGAATATCACTCGGTCTCGCTCACCATTTTAAGACGCCCATTCACCAGCGTGTCCCCAACCCTCATGTCAAATAATGGTCAAAATTAGGCTGAACAAAGTATCTTGCTTAATTGCTTTATGCTCGACTGCAATAGAAACAGTTTCTCATGGATTACTGAGCCAACAGCTAATTAATTGCTTCCGTTGGCCATTACTGAAGAAGATGGTTGTTAGCCCTGTAGAGTAATGTATGTGTGAAGAATTACAGGAAAAAGTGGTTTCCTTTCCACCACCCAACAAGTCATATTCTCAAATCTGCCACAATATCCGTATAATTACATTTTAGCAACTGCAAAGGAAGACTGATAGTCTTGTGTTCAGTGATATCAATGTGAACAGTATATTTACTCAAATCTAAAGCCACTGTTTTTAACGTCTATTATGTTTTCGTCAGTCATAATAATGTTTTTGAATTATCTGCATTTGAAGAGTTTACGGTAACACTTTAGTATAGGGACCAGTTCTCACTATTAACTAGTTGCTTATTAGCATGTCAGTTATTAACATATTGGCTGTTTATTAGTACTTATAAAGCACATATTCTGCATGAACATATTCTACATCCCTAATCCTACCTAACAAGTCATAAAGTCATTGAAGTAATAAAGTCAAAAAGTCAAGTTAACAACTACCTTTCTAACTATTAATAAGCAGAAAAGTTTATTGAGGCAAAAGTTGCAGTTAATGGTTTGTTAATAGCGAGAATTGGACCTTAAAATAAAGTGCTACCGAGTGTTCTTGACAAATATTGATAAATGCAATTTATTGGGTTTAATTAGTTGACCAGTTGTATGTAATTTGATTTCATTTTTAATCAAATAACAATTTTTATTATTGTTGAGATTTTCATTAGTATTTTCTAATTATGTACACTACCATTCAACAGTTATTTAATCAAAAAATACAGTAAATTATTACAATTTAAAAGAACTATTTTCTATTTTGATGCCTTTTAAACTAAAATTTATTCCTGTAATGGCAAAGCTGGATTTTATCTGGACCTTTCCCCCCAAAAATGTCTATAAAAATGTTGAAATATATCTCAATAACAATGTGAAAGATCTATTGTGAGTGAACGTAAGTCAGCGGTGTGTTCTTACAGCCGTCTTACTGTAAACTTTTGGCTCGAGCATATGTGACACACCACAGTACTTTGTAAAGTCGTACAAATCTGTGACCTTGTAAGTGAATGAAACAGGAGCGTCTCATTATGGGATTAGGTGTCAGTGGGTTTACATGATGGCTAACAGGATTGCATGCCAGGCATAGCACAATAGTGCCTGACCCAGACCCCCCATCTGCGCTCGGCACATGCTGTCTGACCAGAGCCCTTGTAATAATATTTGTCATCGATCAGATAACGTAGCGATAGCTGCACATGGTCTGCATCCTATCCGGTCACGGTGACACAAACTGACTGGATGGCTGTGCTGGATAAAGCATGTAAAAGACTGTGACTAGGCGATTCTCTGCTTGCCAACTCCAATATGTAGCTTGGAATGTGTTTGGATATAAAGCCTCTGGCTTGTTCCGGATGCCTCTGCTTTAGTGTGACATACAGGGTTTATTTATCCCTTTAGACATACATGCAAAACACACACACACACACACACACACACGCACACACACACACACACAGGACCTGGTTAGTCTGAGGTTCTTTAGTATTTGTCTAAGATCTCCTAATCTTGGGTGCTGCTGGGATGGAGGCAGCTCCAGGCCAACTGTGTTTCCTCACTCTGCTGCATCATTAGCCTCTAATTTGTGCCTGCTAGCATTCAAAAGATCTGATTACGGCTAAATGGCTTAATTTGCGGATATTATCCAAATGACTGTAATCTGGAGAATGGATGGTGGCAAACGGTTGTGCGTGTCGAATACAAATAGTATCGTCTGCAGGTGCTCTTGCTCTAATGATCGTGTTCTGTAGATTGGTGAAGGTAAAGGGTCATTTATGTGCTAGAATTCTGATGTCACCCAGTGGAGTTTTAAAACAACTGATATAATAATAATAATAATAATATAAAAATGTATTATTATTTTTATTATTATTGTTGTTGTTGTTAACTTTAATGTCCAAAATTAACTTACATCAACTTTAATATATTATATATTAAAGTTGATATAAGTTAATTTTTGGACATAAATGTTTTTTATATTATATTATATTATATTATATTATATTATATTATATTATATTATTAATGTTAAATATAATATTAATAATATAATATATTATATTATATTAATGTTCAATATAATATTAATACTCTTGTGTTCTTTCAACACCATTTATTATTATTATTATTATTAATAATAATATTATTAATAATAATAATAATAATAAAAGCAAGGATGTGTAATATTAACTTTAACATCCAAACATGAACTTTAACCACTCTGACAAATATAATTATTCTATTTTATTCTATTCTATTACATTACATTATTTTATATTATATTACAATATTTTATTATATTATAATAAATGTTAAATATGTTAAGAATTATATTCTTTCGACCCCATTTACTTGTAAATACTTGTTCCTTTTTATTATTATTTACTTTAATAATCAAAAATGAACTTTAATCACTTTGACAAATATAATAATATTTCTATTCTATTCTATTCTTACTTTCTTTTCTGTTCCAATCTGCTTTAGCTTTCAAAAAAACTTCAAGTAAATGCTGTTTAGACTGCAAATAAACATTTTACTATGCTTTTAGCGTGCTGTTGATGAATCTTTCTGAATGAAAATGGATTGAACGGTGATCTCTGAGTACATATTTACTCCACTGTGCTCAAGTGTCAGTATTGCTCTAATGCACCAGTTACATAACATTGATTTGCATAGCTTTCATGGATAAAACTCTATGCTGTAACAACCTCTTCAGACATCGACAAAACTGAGTATGTTTCCATCTATAGCGACCTGTAGCCTTTAACCACTTGTCTCGACACTCCACTATTTGACTGCTGTCATTATGAAATCATATTTTTGGTGTGTTGTCATCATTGTAGCCTATTTATCAAACAGTTCTATCCGTTGCTTTTGTCGCAGCAGTTGCATTGTGTTGCTGCTGTGCAAGGATCTAAAGTGCTTCAATGCAAAATGCCTGTAAAAACAGCCAACTGGCTGCCTGCCGTCCCAAACGCTTGCCTTGTGCCAGAGCCGCAGGGCGCTCCGAAATGATATCCACCACATCAGAGCTCCTTCAGTAATCAGATTCATTCTCCGCCAGCCTGGTAAGCAGCCCTTCCTCTTTGATACCCGCTCGTTCAGTTTATAATGATGCACACCAGACATCAGTGTGGGCTTTCCAAACATAAGCTGTTTTTAATGGTTCATTAAGGGCTTCAAGGAAGTTTAAAGAAGAAAATAATTGCCGTTTGATTGGTAAATGTGTTTTTGGTAAGAGAAGGAGTGATGTGTGTGCCATATGTTATATGAGTGTGTGGGAGTGTGGCCAGTGTTTAGCAGGTGTTTGGCTGCTGTGTTTAGTGGTTTTCCCTTGCTGGGATCAATGCCATGGCTGAACGCGCTCCAAGAGGTCTCAAGGACCCTTATTGAGATGTACCAAAACATTTCAGAAAAAAGACTCATTCAGTAAATTGTTTGGTTGTCCCTATAATTTACACTTTGTTGCCTGTTTGTGAACAGGTTTTTTGTGATGAGTATCTCTGATGATAACCGTATTATCAGTATATTTGTTCTACAGCAGAAGGGTTTGTGAGTACAAACAGTTCTTTGTTGGTGTAAACCCAGATTAACCTCGAGTGTTTGGCCACTCAGCTACAAATGTCCCATGTTGCTGCTTTGATTTACTTTCTATTACTTAGTGAGGCTTAAGACATTTTCAAAAAGTGCAGTGTTGTTTCTGAGCAGCCGTACGGAGGAGCCAGAGCCATATTTATGGTCCATAATAAAAAAAAACAACTTTCTATTCAATTCGCAAATTGAATTATCAGAAAAATGTAATTATCGGTTTACATCCCATGTGTTTAAAAGAAAAAAAAAATCATAACTTTCAGGGAAACAGAAAAAAGAAATATACATTGTAGCCACTTACTATGTTGTAGTCACTGTGGCTCTTTTGTTATCAAATATAATAAAATACAAACACTTTAGAGTGTGCTTTGTTTGCTCATAGTTGGCAGATGACAGGTTTTGGATTCTGCATTTCAGAATGACCAAAATAGCATTTTTTTTTTCCCTGAGTGATTTATAGTCGCATGACTTGTCGTGGCTTGTGAGTGTATATATTTAAAAAATTGCTTATTTGGGTAATTTTATTAATATTTTGGTGTTCCCATTCGACTTTCAATATACAATATTTCAAAATGATTTTACTGTTCAAATGGAGGTTGATAAGATGTTTTAATGTTTTAGAAAGAAGTCTCTTATGCTTACCAGAGCAAGATTTATTGGTTCAAAAATTCAATAAAAACTGTGAAATATTATTGCAAATTTAAATAACTGTTTTTTGTTGTAATATATTTTAAAATGTAATATATTTATTCATTTATTCCTGAATTTTCAGTGTCATTACTCCAGTCTCCAGTGTCAAATGATCCTTAAAAAATTATTTTAATATGATGATTTGGTGCTAAGAAACATTTCTTATTATTATCAATGCTGAAAACAGTTATGCTGCTTATTATTTTTGTGTGGAAATACATTTTTCAGTATTCTTTGATATATAGAAAGTTCTAAAGAACATCATTTTGAATGGTAGTCTTGTTGCAACTTGGTGTCAAAAACCACACTCAATTTTTTTCTGAATCTAGTTAGTTAAATTGATGTAGAGTACAGTACATATAAGTGAGGAAAACAATGTTTATGTTCTGGTCTTGTTCTCTTTATTAGTAGCATTATGTCCCAGTTTGCCCTTTAAGCATGTGACTTACCTCGGCTCTTAAGGTTTTATAAACCTGGGATTTTAAAGCAGATTATCTGGATAGGCTGGTCTGACAATCTGTCCACACACAACCAGCAGCAGCAGCAGTACCCTTAGGTCACGTGAACCCACTTTGCTCAGACGATTTATGAGCCAGATCACAAATTTCACAGACAATACCAAGTCCTGGACTTCCTCCCAGCACTCTTTGTACTGGGTACAGCGTTAGAATCATGCATCATGTGTTTGTAGCTTTGATAGACATGTACAATTGTCAGTTCTTGAACCATGTGCAGTTTTAAATCTCAAATGTATTGCAGCTGAAAATTAACAGGGTAAAGAAACATGAAAATGAAGCGACAGTTCTGTCAAGCATACAGTTTTCCAGAAGGTGTGAAATTGGATCTGGCGTGTAATATGAACGGAGGTGAGCATTATGGTGTTATTGCTGTGGAGGTTATATCCTTCAATTAGTGTCACTGATCAGGCTTCTGCCTGCGGGGTGAGTCGGAAGACACCGGTGCACAGAAACCACGCTGAAGCCAATAAATCATCCGTTTTCGCTCCAGCTGCTGCACACCGCGCAGATATTTTCAGACAGCAATTTTCTGAGCAGTATAAGGGATGGGAGCTGTTAGCACAGAGGATGTTGAAGAATTGACATGCACAAGAGTTATAGATTTAGTGTTTGGCTTGAGTGATGAGTTGACAGAAGATATTTTTTCATCTAACTACAGACATTTACATTTATTCATTTAGCAGGTGGTTTTTATCCCAAGTGATTTATTAATGATGAGAAACACATTTTTCCAAAGTACAGAATTAAAGTAAATGTATACATTTACCACATAATATAATAAAAATAATAAATATAAAAAAATATTAAATCTTAATAAATCTTAATTATTAAATAAATAAGAATAATTGCTTATTTATATTTATTATGTTTTTAATTTTTGTCTTTTTTTGTTGTCATATATTTTTAATGTCATTCATTTTAATGCATACCTAAAAATATACAGTTTCAAAATATGCAACGTCATGAAGGTGAGATTAAATGACAAAAATGTTGATATTATCAGTGGATATCAGTGAAAATTGTATCATTTTCTCACCTTCATGACATGCAGATGCAAATGTATTTTTTTTAGGTATGCAGTAAAATTACTTTAAAAATAAATGACAAAAACAAAGAGATTTATTAATATAAGAAAGCAATTTAAAAATATAAGTAATTATATTTATTTATTTAACTATTAAGATTTTTCTATATACATACATAATGATTTTCATGAGAATTGTGTACTTCAAATTTTTATTATGTTATAAATGTAATTTGTGTATTTTACTCAAATTCTATACTTTGGTACAGTTAGTAGATCCAGTCCCTGATATGAAAAATAAGCAATATGCACAGTAACTAGTGAACAGGTATTTTGCATCATAGCTCATACTAAATTGTGTACTGTATTGTTCAATTAGTATCCAATACCATAACTGCTTTATAAGATCAGTGCTCGCTGAAGAGCTATGTCTTTTAGCTATGTTTTGAAAGGTGTGTTTCTCAACAGCTGATTCAGTCAGACAGCCTCGTGATAGACCCCGCAGTTGACGACATCAGTCTGCTGAGCTCATTTTGTTTCCCTGCGGCCTCCTGCTTCCTGCCGCTGCCTCACTGTCAGGTCTGCACACAATGAGATCAGCATTGCAGGAGTATCCCCTTTCGCCCAGCAACTGCTGATGTACTCACATTTCGGGTACAGGCACTGATCAGCCGTTGAAGAGAGCAATCTGCCCTTCACATCAACCTCTGCATCCAGACACCGCTGCTGCTGCTGCTGCTACTGCAGTGTTTCTGCAGTCTGAAGCTAAAGCACAGCGCATCTGTCCTCTCGCTTTCAGAGCTCAAAGCCTTCAGTCAACGCTAATGAGCTGCTGAGCTTCGGCGTGCTCTCAGCTTGAACAAACAGAGGAGGCAAATGCCACTGCGCACTAGTCAGTGTGTGATTTTGCACTCTGGCTTTAAGCTGGCGTACAGTTGTGCTGACACATAGTGCATCCTCACAGAAAACCAAAATAATTGGTTGTTGTCTGGGCTTGGTTTTATTCAGTAAAAAATAAACTACTTTTTCCTGTTTTTTTTTCTTCTCCCCAACAGTAAATAAGCACAAGCCATGGATTGAGACCACGTATCATGGTATCGTAACGGAAAATGACGACAAAGTTCTCCTGGACCCTCCGCTGATAGCCTTGGATAAAGATGCCCCGTTGCGCTATGCAGGTAAGATCCTCCATCTTCTGGTCTCAGATAAGGCTGCCAGCCATTTTGCTTCCTCATGCTTTCCAAACCATAAAGAGATATTTCGCCTAAAAATGAAACTTCTGTCATCATTTCTTCCATAAAAAGGATTTTTTTCTTAGGGGTGCTTTTCTATGTAATGAAAGTGAATGGGAATTAACAAAAAGCACCATAAAAGTGTCATAAAAGTAGTAAGTGTTTTATTCCAAGATTTTCAAGCCAAAATAGCTTTGTGAGATGATCCGAAAATTTTCAGTCATTATTTATTGAAAATTTCCCCTTTGCTACAGAGTTAGCAATAACAAAACATTTCCATTATTTGAAAAAAAAGAGCTGAAATACAATATAAAAACTTTTGTTTCAGCAATGCAACATTTTTCAGTTTCATTTAGTTTAAGCTGAAATACTAAAATAACTAAAACTAACAAGAAGCTTTATAAAAAAGATAGACATTTACAAAACACACAACATAATTACTAAAATTAAAATGTAAACAAAATATAAAAATAAAGTCTAGTTTAAAGTATTAACAAAATCTATAATAGTATATCAATGATACTAAAGTAAAATAGATTTGCTTTGGCTCTCAAATCAAAATATCAGGGAACTAGTAGATTTTTGAAATGATTTGATTTGAAACACCATTGGTTCTTGTTTGTCATGTGACCAAACATCATCGTTGACATCAAACCTTGTGTGATGCTTTTATTGTCCCCACTTTTATGGCAATTTTTTGTCATTGGACTTTGGCAGCCTCAGTCTCCATTCACTTACATTATGTGAAGAAGAGTGAGCAGGATAATCTTTAAAAATTCACCTTTTACAAATAAGATGTCTTACAAGTTTGGAACAACATGAGGGAGACAAATACTGACAGAATTTTCATTTTTATCATTAGAAGTTTGTTGCATCGATGATGACTGGAGTATATGCACCTGATTTGTCTCCAGTTATGATGAAATACTGTTATTCATGTTTTCAATGAAAAGTCAGCAGAATATTTCTAAAGGTAACCTTTATCTTTTTGAATATCAGTTGGTTTTCATTTAGTCAGCTAGGAAGGAACTATAATAAAAGTCCTTTGTGAATTTGTTTTGAATGATTTTCCTCTTGCTCTGGACTCTTGGTTCTTTAGTTTGATAATGTATTGATGGTATAACAAAGCTTTCCTACTTGCATCTTGTCAATTAAACCTTAAAATAGCTCTATCATAAACCATAATTACATTTTGAATAAAAGACCTAATATCATCAGCCTGCAGTTGAACTTGTTATAATGTACTGGTGAAGTGAGCTCTTGTTGGTAATTAGGTTTGTAGATATTCTTGCAGTGTCTAATGCTCTAGGTTAATGGGACTGTTTGTTTCTTCATGTACTGCTTTATGCTCCTTGAGTTTATATTTGCTTGTGTCTCTAGACATTTAGCAGTAAATGTAGTGCAAAACTGAATATGTAAAACACTGAGTTCCAGGTGCGAGCTATGATGGATGTTGGTGGTGTGCTGCTTCTCCCTTCTCTTTTTTCCACATATTGGAGATAATAAGTTAGCAGATCCAATTGAGGTATTTTTAAGCATGTTGGAGTAATAAGCTCATATTTAATCAGTAGAGTTGGAGATAGGCAGTCCATAAACCCATCACTTTTTTAAATTGCCTCTCTCGTTCGCCAGGCAGCTGGTCGCCAGACTTCTAGAGCTCTTCTGATATCAAGATCAATGAAATTTCTTCTTACTCGGCTTGTTTCCTGAGAGAGGCAATGTATAGCCCTAGCATTGGCTCTAGCCATTTTTAATCACTTAGAGATTTACTTTGACCTCGTTTCAAATCTCTTTATGCAGTGGTCCATTGTCAACGCACTCCCTCCTTTCTCACGGTTTTAGTAGCAGTCCTTGTTATTCTCCTGGTGCACCCTGAATATGGGACACTGCTATCAAATTAGTGGCAAACATTTGGGAGAAAGATTGGTCCACATGCACTAATGTGGTTTACCTTGAGTTATTTGTATAAATATCAAAGCATTTAGGTCATTTTTCACTGAAAATCTCATCGGTGAAGGTGCCGCAGCACCTCATAAATATATAATTCTTCCGATGGTTCATAAGCAATCATTTCAGTAAGCTTTGTTTGTGTGAGCCAGCAGTGAGAGTGCAGACATTTGGCACACTGATTATATTAACAAGCTTTCTTAAATTCACTTTGAAGCGTCACATGGCTGTGTGGGTGACTGTCGCATTCTTAGCATCTCTGCCAATGCCGGGCCGCTCAGGACATGGTGCCATGCTGACTAACTCACTTTACTCTGATCAGTGAGTTTGGCAAAAGCCATACAGAACTGTTGTGCCATTTAGATTCATTTAAACCAGACCGTGCTGGTTTAATATAGTAAATATAGAATTTTTATGATGTATTATTTTTATGATATTATATATATTAAAATGCCTTTTTCCCCCAAAACAATACAATAATAATAAAGTTAATTTCTGACAATTAATGAAATATATTAACATTGTACCAAATAGGAATTTAATTATTTAATAAATTATTAATTATTTATTTATATAATGCTTTTATATTGTATTTATTTAATGTGTGTGTGTGTGTGTGTGTGTGTGTATATATGTATAATGTGTGTGTGTATGTATATATATATGTA
>JAFVLL020018700.1:0-12551 GCA_021397915.2 Tor tambroides | reverse complement strand
CCCTACCTGATCGAAAATATCCAGTCTTTCACTCTGCCTGTGTTAGTTTGAGTCTTGTTAAAGATTTAAATCCCTGCCGCCAAAACACTCCTCTGCCGGTCATGGAAAGTGAAACTTAAATCTAAAGGGGTGGTTGGATTTATTCACACACGTTAAAATATTTATTTGAAGCTTCTTTCTTTTCAGATTCTTATTTACAGTATTATTTTAATAGGCTGTATATTAACTTATTGGGAGAAAACTGGTAGTTTTATGTGAAATCAGACATGTAGCCAAAATGGCATGATCATAACACCCCGCGAATATTCAACTGTGAGACTGGGAGTCGAATCAGGCTCCTCCTATCGAAGCATCGAGTCGTCGACTATTCGGGGTCACCCCTAAGAAGAATATTAACTTTAACATTCAAAAATGAACTTTAACCACTCTGACAAATATAATTATTATATTATATTATATTATATTACAATATTTTATTATATATCATGTTAAGAATATATTATTCTTTCGACCCCATTTACTTTTTTAATACTTGTTCCCTTTTTTGTTGTTATTTACTTTCAACAATCAAAAATTAACTTTAACCACTTTGACTAATATAATATAATTATATATTGTATTATATTATTACTTTCTTTTCTGTTCCAGTCTGCTTCAGCCTTCAAAAGAACTTGAAGTAAATGGCATTCAGACTGCAAATAAACATTACTACCCTTTTAGCATGCTGTTGATGATTCATTCTTGATGAAAATGGATTGAACGGTGATCCCTGGGTACATATTTACTCCACTGTGCTCAAGTGTCAGTATTGCTCTAATGCACCAGTTACATAACATTGATTAGCATAGCTTTCATGGATAAAACTCTACACTGTAACAACCTCAACAGACATCGACAAAACTGAGTGCATTTCCATCTATAGCAACCTGTAGCCTTTAACCACTTGTCTCAACACTCTACTATTTGACTGCTGTCATTATGAAATCATATTTATGGCATGTTGGCATCATTTTAACCTATTTATCAAACAATTCTATCTGTTACTTTTGTCACAACAGTTGCATTGTGTTGCTGCTGTGCAAGGATCTAAAGTGTTTCATGCAAAATGCATGTAAAAACAGCCTACTGGCTGCCTGCCGTCCCAAATGCTTGCCTTGTGCCAGAGCCGCAGGGCGCTCCGAAATGATATCAACCACATCAGAGCTCCTTCAGTAATCAGATTCATTCTCCTCCAGCCTGGTAAGCAGCCTGTCCTCTTTGATACCCGCTCCTTTAGTTTATAATGATGCACACCAGACATCAGTGTGGGCTTTTCAAACATAAGTTGTTTTTAATGGTTCATTAAGGGCTTCAAGGAAGTTTAAAGAAGAAAATAATTGCTGTTTGATTGGTAAATGTGTTTTTGGTAAGAGAAGGCGTGATATGTGTGCCATATGTTATATGAGTGTGTGTGGGAGTGTGGCCAGTGTTTAGCAGATGTTTAGCTGCTGTGTTTAGTGCTTTTTCTCTTGCTGGGATCAATGCCATGGCTGAACGTGCTCCAAGAGGTCTCAAGGACCCTTATTGAGATGTACCAAAACATTTCAGAAAAAAGACTCATTCATTAAATTGTCTGGTTGTCCATGGAGCATCTGTATAATTCACACTTTGTTGCCTGTTTGTGAACAGGTTTTTGGTGATGAGTATTTCTTTGAATGTTAATATGTGATGATATCCGTGTTATCAGTGTATTTGTTCTACAGCAGAAGGGTTTGTAAGTACAAACAGATCTTTGTCGGCGTAAACCCAGCTTAACCTCGAGTGTTTGACCACTCAGCTACCAATGTTCCATGTTGCTGCTTTGATTTACTTTCTATTACTTAGTGAGGCTTTCTAAGGCATTTTCGTATAGTGTAGTGTTGTTTCTAATCGGTCGTACTGAAGACCCCGAGCTGTATTTAGGGTCCATAATAAAATAAAATGCGTTTCTATTCAATTTGCAAATTGAATTATCAGAAAAATGTAATTATCGGTTTCCATCCCATGTGTTTAAAAGGAAAAAAAAATCATAACTTCAAGGGAAACTGGTGAAAAATTGAAATGTACATTGTAGCTACGTTGTAGTCACTGTGGCTCTTTTGTTATTAAATATAATAAATGACAAACACATTAGAATGTGCTTTATGCTTGCTAGTAGTTGACCAAATAACATTTGTTTTTTTCTGTGTGTGATTTATAATCACATGATTTGTGATGGCTTGTGAGTGCATATATAAAAAAAATGCATATTTTGATAAATTTATTCATATTTTGATGTTTCCATTCAACATCCAATATACAATATTTCAAAAATATTTTATTGTTCAAAGGTTTGAGGTCGATTTAATGTTTTTGAAAGAAGTCTCTTGTGCTCACCAATGCAGTATTTATTTGTTCAAAAATACAATAAAAACAGTAATATTGTAAAATAACTGTTTTCCTTTGTAATATATTTTACAATTGTGTGTATATATATATTTATTTATTTATTCCTGAATTTTCAGCATCATTACTCCAGTCTTCAGTGTCACATGATCCTTCAGAAATCATTTTAATATGCTGATTTGGTGCTGAAGAAACATTTCTTATTATTATCAGTGCTGAAAACAGTTATGCTGCTTAGTATTTTTGTGGAAACCGTGATAGATTTTTCTTCAGTGTTCTTTGATGAATAGAAAGTTCTAAAGAGCATCATTTTGAAGTTTTGCATGGGCAAAAACCACACACAATTTCTTCTGGACCTAGTTAGTGAAATTGATGCATATGCTTGGTTACGAAATTTCTTTAAGAGTCATATTTAAGTGAAGAAAACAATGTATGTTATGTTCCACTCTTGTTCTCTTTATTAGTAGCATTATGTCCCAGTTTGCCCTTTAAGCATGTGACTTACCTCGGCTCTTAAGGTTTTATAAACCTGGGATTTTAAAGCAGATTATCAGGGTAGTCTGCTCTGACAATCTGTCCACAGACAGCCAGCAGCAGTACTCTTAGGTCATGTGAACCCAGTTTGCTAAGACGATTTATGAGCCAGATCACAAATTTCCCAGACAATACCATGTCCTGGACTTCCTCCCAGCTCTCTTTGTACTGAGTACAGTGTTAAAATCATGCATCATGTGTTTGTAGCGTTGATAGACATGTACAATTGTCGGTTCCTGAACCACCTGCAGTTTTAAATCACAAATGTATTGCAGCTGAAAATTAACAGGGTAAAGAAACATGAAAATGAAGCAACAATTCTGTCAAGCATACAGTTTTCCAGAAGGTGTGAAATTGGATCTGGCGTGTAATATGAACGGAGGTGAGCATTATGGTGTTATTGCTGTGGAGGTTATATCCTTCAATTAGTGTCACTGATCAGGCTTCTGCCCTGCGGGGTGAGTCGTAAAGACACCGGTGCACAGAAACCACGCTGAAGCCAATAAATCATCCGTATTCGCTCCAGCTGCTGCACACCGCATAGATATTTTCAGACAGCAATTTTCTGAGCGGTATAAGGGATGGGAGCTGTTAGCACAGTGGATGTTGAAGAATTTACATGAACAAGATTTATAGATTTAATGTTTGGCTTGAGTGATGAGCTGACATAAGATATTTTTCAGTCAGTGTATATTCATATAACTACAAATATTTACATTTATTCATTTAGCAGGTGGTTTATCCAAAGTGGTTTACAATGATGAGAAGCACATTTTTCATAAAGTAGCTAACAATATTAGCAGTAACAAAGTACAGAATTAGGGATGGGCGATATATCTCATGCGATATGCATGCGCATCTCGTCAGTAAAGTCGGTTCCTTGATTAGCCCTAAATCTCCATCACCTGTTTTCAAATGGAGCGGCGTTTAATTCACAGAGCCGTAGATCACTGAGAAGCTACGCAATATCACGTTCCATTATATAGATGAATCGCCTTCGATAATGAACGCGATATTGCGTATCTTGTCAGTGACCTACGTCTCTGTGTATTAAACGCCGCTCCATTTGAAAACAGGTGATGGAGATTTACCGCTAATCAAAGAACCGGCTTTACTGACGAGATGCGCATGGATATCGCATGAGATATATCGCCCATCCCTATACAGAATTCAAGTAAAAAAAAATTTTGGCAAATCTCTATCCTTTTGAGTTTATATTATCAGTGTATATCAGTGAAAATTTTATAATTTTCTCACCTTCGTGCATGTTGTGTATATTTTGCTAATTAAAATTACGGTATTAAAAATACATGACAAAAATAAAAAGATGACAATGAAAAAATATAAATGTAGTTGTTACGAATATTCTATATGTATACATAAAACATGATTTTCATGAGAATTGTGTACTAACATTTTTATTATGTAATGTACTGCTAGCATGGTTAGATCCTTTATTAAAAATGTGTTTTTCATCATTTTCTCAATCACTTAATGTAATGAATGTATATTACTTTAATATAATATACTCTAATTCTGCACTTTGGTGCTGTTAAGACATCTAGTCCCTGACATGGAAAACAAAAAGCAATGTGAACAGGTATTTTGCATCATAGCTCATACTAAATTGTGTACTTGGAGTCTGTATTGTTCAATTAGTATCCAATATCATGCCTATCTGTTTTAACAGATCTATGTCTTTTAGCTTTGTTTTGAAAGGTGTGTTTCCCAAGAGCTGATTCCGTCAGACAGCCTTGTGATGGACATCAGTCTGCTGAGCTCATTTCGTTTCCTTGCGGCCTGCTGCTTCCTGCCGCTGCCTCGCTGTCAGGTCCTCACACAATGAGATCAGCACTGCAGGAGTATCCCCTTTCGCCCAACAACTGCTGATGTACTCACATTTCGGGTACAGGCACTGATTAGCCATTGAAGAGAGCAATCTGCCCTTCACATCAACCTCTGCGTCCAGACACCGCTGCTGCTGCTACTGCAGTGTTTCTGCAGTCTGAAGCTAAAGCACAGGGCATCTGTCCTCTCGCTTTCAGAGCTCAAAGCCTTCAGTCAACACTAATGAGCTGCTGAGCTTCGGCGTGCTCTCAGCCCGAACAAACAGAGGCGGCAAATGCCACCGCGCACTAGTCAGTGTGTGATTTTGCGCTCTGGCTTTAAGCTGGCGTACAGTTGTGCTGACACATAGTGCATCCTCACAGAAAACCAAAATAATTGGTTGCTGTCTGGGCTTGGTTTTATTCAGCAAAAAAATAAACTACTTTCCTGTTTTGTTTTGTTTTTTCCCTCAACAGTAAATAAGCACAAGCCATGGATTGAGACCACGTATCATGGTATCGTAACAGAAAATGACGACAAAGTTCTCCTGGATCCTCCGCTGATAGCCTTGGATAAAGATGCCCCGTTGCGCTATGCAGGTAAGATCCTCCATCTTCTGATCTGAAATGAGACTGTCAGCCATTTTGCTTCCTCATGCTTTCCAAACCATAAAGAGAGATTTCGCCTAAAAATGAAAGTTCTGTCATCATTTCTTCCATAAAAAGAGATTTTCTTTTCTTCTGTGTAATGAAAGTGAATGGGAACAAACAAAAAAGCACCATAAAAGTGTCATAAATGTAGTTTATATGGTTTAAGTGTTATATTCCAAGACTTTTCAAGCCGAACGATAGCTTTGTGGGATGATCAGAAAAATGTCAGTTATTTATTGAGAATTTTCCCGTTGTTACAGAGTTATCAATAACTAAAAAAACATTTCCATTTGAAATAAACATTAACTGAAATGAAATACAATATAAAAATGTTCATTTCAGCAATGCAGTATTTCTCATTTTCATTTAGTTTAATTTGAAATAATAAAATAACTAAGAAGCTTAATAAAAATGATATAGACATTTACACACAACATAATTCCTAAAATGTAAGCAAAATATAAAAAGAAAGTCTAATTTAAAATACTTACAAAGTCTATAATAGTATATCAATGATACTAAAGTAAAACTGTTTTGCTTTGGTTCTCAAATCAAAATGGGAACCAGTAGATTTTTGACGATTGATTTGAAATGCCATTGATTCTTGCCATTGGTTTGTCATGGGATCAAACATCATTGTTAACATCCAAACTTAAGTGATGGTTTTTAATGGCACCACTTTTATGGCATTTTTGTGTCATATTGGACTTTCGCAGCCTCAGTCCCCGTTCATGTGAAAAAGAGTGAGCAGGATAATCTTTAAAAATTCACCTTTTCCAACCTTGGAACAACGTGAGGGAGACTAATATTGACAGAATTTTCATTTTTATCATAAGACTTTTGTTGCATTGATGATTGTGGAGTATATGCTGATTTGTCTCTAGTTATTAAAGCCGTCAAATGAGGGTGTATTATGATGAAATACTGTTATTCATGTTTTCATGGAAAAGTCAGCAGAATATTTGTAAAGGTAACCTTTATCTTTCTGAATATCAGTTGGTTTTCATTTAGGCCCCGTTTACACTAGTGCGTTTTTGTTTTAAAACGCATAACTTTTGCTACGGATATGCCTATCGTTTACACTACTCCGGCGTTTTCAAGGTCGAAAACGGAGACTTTTGAAAACGCTGCAGCCCCGTTTTAGTTTGAAAACTCCGGGGTTGCGTTTCAGTGTAAACAGACCAAAATGGAGACTTTTGAAAACGATGGCGTGGCTGCCCACGTTCGCTCTGCGTATCCTTGACGACCGTGTAAACAATAACAGCATGCTCGTTATAGGCCCTTTTCACATGACGTCACACAACTTCCGTTCTGACGTGAAGCAGGGTATTCTTACTTCCGCCAGCATGGGAAAGCGCTATCGCTACCAGCATGGAGTTCACCCAGACGCTTGTACATCTGCCAAAAATATGGTTAGAGGATGACTGCCACTGTCTACTGTCGTCCTTATTCAAGGCGAGGCGTCTGGCATCTCAAACGAATTTACCGAATACCGGTCGGCGAGATTTGCTGTTTGAAGTCGAGGGAGGAGTTGGAAACGCAGCACTGAAGTCATACTTTCTGATTCCCGCCACTCTGGCACAATGTTTACTGTCTTTATTGCAGTTAGATGAAGTTGGTTAGATATATTTGTCAAATAAACAAACGTTTTAGACATTTACATGTGGTAACGAAAGCCTTTTCATTCAGTAATTCATGTCCTGCTTAATACAGCGCCTGTATGTACAAAAATAGTTCAACATAAAAAGCTTGTATTATTTAAATATCAATAAACTGGGGTCTATAATTTTCCCTTTTATTTTTATAACAGTGTAATTCAGAAATAAATATTAAATATATTAAGTTTACATAAAAAACTTTTACTTTAAAAAAACAAAACAAATGCGAGTATGTGTAAATAAATATAAAACGCCATAGCTGTCATAGCTGTTTATTAACATCACATTGCATATATCCTATAATGGAACATACAATCGATCATATTAATCAATAATAATTCACAAAGAAAAAACAGGGTATACATGTAATTAAAGTGAAAGTGAATGGAGGATTTTACTTAATTGTAGAAGTCCTGTAGCACTACGTGGCGGTACTTTTTGCATTGTTTCAATATTAAGCATTTTATTCTTGAACTGGATAATGGGTTTCTTTTCAGACCACTTGCATTTATGGATGTGAAATTTGCCATGCAGTAAAAAGATTTAATATAAAAATATGATTTGTGTCCATGTCATTTTCCCAAATAATAAAAACATAATCACGCTGTTTGTCTTTTTATTGCCGAAATATATGGGGAATTTAATTTACACAGTATACTCACAAATAAATTATCCAAGGAATGACATAAACCGAAATAACAAGTGAAAAGATTTCGAGTATATATTTTTTGAATACATAATCGTTGTCATACAAATCTGAAAGCAAGCAGTTGCGACAAGCAAGCCTCCCATCTAAGGGAGATTTAGAAAAACGTTCGCAAAAGAATCCGACTGTAAGTAGATTAACATTATTAGTATTAACTCTTCACTAATGCCTTTCATATTTCAAGTTTTTCCCATATTCTCCTGAGAAGTCTCTGGTTAAAAAAGTATAACGGAAGTACCGATACACTGCTTTGCGGGAAAGCGGAAGTTAGCTGACGTCATTGTGAAAAGGGCTTATTGTACCCATAGATACGTATGAGTAGATTTCTCATTCGACCGCTCCAAGCACGCAGACGCGTCCGCGATCTAAATAATAGGGAATCTACCTATACATATCTATGGTTGTACCTGCATAAATGGTCATGTGACATGCGTTTTCGGTTGTGTAGTGTAAACGGAGATCGTTTCTGAAACGCAGTGGAAATGCCAGTGTAAACGTTGATCGTTTTCATTCTAAAACGCCGTTTTAAAAACGAAAACGCACTAGTGTAAACGGGGCCTTAGTCAGCTAGGAATCATAATTTAAAGTCTTTTGTGAATTTGTTTTGAATGATTTTTCTCTTTCTCTGGACTCATGGTTCTTTAGTTTGATAATGTATTGATGATATGACAAAGCTTTCCTACTCCTAACTTGTCAATTAAACCTTAAAATAGCTCTATAACAAACCATAATTACATTTTGAATAAAAGACCTAATATCATCAGCCTGCAGTTGAACTTGTTATAATGTACTGATATGACTGGTGAAGTCAGCTCTTGTTGGTAATTAGGTTTGTAGATATTCTTGCAGACTCTAATGCTGTAGGTTAATGGGGCTGTTTGTTTCTCAATGTACTGCGTTATGCTTCTTGAGTTTATATTTGCTCGTGTCCCTAGACATTTAGCAGTAAATGTAGTCCAAACCTGAATATCTAAACACTGAGTTCCACTGATTCCTACAAAGTCCAGGTGCAAGCTATGATGGATGCTGGTGGTGTGCTTTTCCCTTATCTTTTTTCCACATATTGGAGATAAGTTAGCAGATCCAACTGAGGTATTTTTAAGCATATGTTGGAGTAATAAGCTCATATTTAATCAGTACAGTTGAAGATAGGCAGTCCATAAACCCATCACTATTTTAAATTGCCTCTCGTTTGCCAGACAGCTGGTCGCCAGACTTCTAGAGCTCTTCTGATATCAAGATCAATGAAATTTCCTCTTACTCGGCTTGTTTCCTGTGAGAGGGAATGTGCAGCCCTAGCATTGGCTCTGGCCATTTTTAATCACTTAGAGATTTACTTTGACCTCGTTTCAAATCTCTTTATGCAGTGGTCCATTGTCAACGCACTCCCTCCTTTCTCACGGTTTTAATAGGAGTCCTTGTTATTCTCATGGTGCAGCCTAATATGTGGCAAACATTTGTGAGAAAGATTGGTCCACATGTACTAATGTGGTTTACCTTGAGTTGTTTGTATAAATATCAAAGCATTTAGGTCATTTTTCACTGATAATCTCATCAGTGAAGATGCCGCAGCACCTTATAAATATATAATTCCTCCGATAGTTCATAAGCAATCATTTCAGTAAGCTTTTGTTTGTGTGAGCCAGCAGTGAGAGTGCAGAGATTTGGCACACTGATTATATTAACAAGCTTTCTTAAATTCACTTTGAGGCGTCACATGGCTGTGTGGGTGACTGCCGCATTCTTAGCATCTCTGCCAATGCCGGGCCGCTCAGGACATGGTGCCATGCTGACTAAATCGCTTTACTCTGATCAGGGAACTGTTGTGCCATGTAGATTCATTTAAACCAGACCATGCTGCTAAAACTAACCTGTGAAGGATTGTTGAGGTACACGAGCATCTGAGTTGCTTTTCATTAATTAGGGCCCTATGAAATCCATTTTATTTTTTCTCAAAATCCATTTTATTTTTTTCCAAATTCCATTTTTTTTCCGTTTAATTTTTTCTGGATTCCGTTTTTTTTACATTTAAATTTTTCCGGACACCTTTTTAATGGTTAAATTAGATTTTATTAATCAAAAACATATCTAATAAATTAAAATCATGAAACAAAAATTACATGTCTAGGGCCCTATGAAATGTTTTATTTTTACTCACCTTTTGTTTTATTGTTACCAAATTCTGTGTATAAGCATGTAATTATTTGAATGCATAAAAACAACTTAGTTTATTAAAAAAAAAAAAATTAACAAGAGCCCTTGAATGTTTAATTTTCTGGTTATCAAAAGACATAATAAATTAATTTAATTTATCTTTGAATCAAATGAAAATTAAGCAAACTTTATTTTTTGGCAAACAAAGGGGATTTACTATTAAAATTAAAACAGAAAAAAATACCTTTTAAATTTCTTTGTGTACATGATACGACGTCACGCTCGCTTCAGTATGTGTAGTAAACAAAGCCGCACATCTGCGCCATTCATTCACACAGAGACATGCAGGATTCATATTTATTTATTTATTTATTTTTTGCAGCTTAATATTTAAAGATACTAGTACATATCACGATTTGATTTAAGTGTACTGACCTACTTTTAATTAATTCACCCAAACCTTAACAAATTCCACGACATTCCGTGTTATACAGTAAATTCCATTTTTATGACTGGATTCCGCGATTCCATTCCATTTGTGTTTTCCACATCTCGGAAATCACAGGGCCCTAATTAATGTCAGAAATTAACTTTTTGTATTGCATTTTTTTTTTGGAAAAATATACGTATATGTGATTAAAATGTCTTTTTTATTTTATATAAAAGCTTCTGTTAGTATCGGTGTATTAAATATTAATTCATAATTATTTAAATTATGCTTATTTATATATTGCTTTTATATTGCATCAATTTAATGATTTTTATTTATATATGTATGTTATTTATATTTTTCATTTCATATAGTACAAAACTCATAAGTGTTAGGCCTAGAATAAAATATTGTGGAATTTATCAAATGTTAGGTTACTGATTGAATTCATAGCAAAGGCATTTTTGCTCCCAGCATTTTAAATCTCTGTGGAATTTTTGTAGAACATGTAGATTTATGTAGTGTATATGAAAGGTTGCTTCAAAGGGAGCAGTGTCCCGTTAGGGGCAGACATGCAGCATCATGATTGATGTTCTGCTGGCCTTTTATAAACCAGCTCCAAGCATCGATTTCCACTGCAGACATGATGTACTTTATAGAGAGCTCTTACATTCCTGTCAGTGGAGGACTATTCAGTGCCAACTCGCTGTCAATTTCGATATTTCCTCTGACTCGTTGTGAGCAAGTCCTTAAGCTTTAAACTTCAGACCTCTAAAACTTCAATTCATAGGCAGTAATGAAGCAGAAGCAAATCAAATAAACAATTAAGTCCCTCCACTAGTTTTTTTTCCCTCACTTCTCTGCTATTGTTATATCTTCATCGATTCCTCTGTGCAATATAGCAGCCTGAGGGAATGAATCAATATTCATTGTGTTGTGCCTGATGGGAAATGGAGGACTATTGGAGCTGGCACATGGCATGCAGGCTGAAGCGCCAGTCTGGGTTTTAGGGGAAGTGTGGGGATGTACAGTCATTAAAGCTCCAGAATGCACTGATGAGGCACAAAGCTTCCACCGCATGACTTGCTCTGAACAGCAGATCCTAATGGAAAATCCATCTCTAATTGTAGGGGTAGAAACAGGGTGGACAGGTCCACCAGCAGAGGCCACCGATAGGGTCAAACAGGACCCTTTAGCGGTCAGCCAAGCAGAAAAAACAGATTTTTTTTTTTTTATAAATAAAATTGGCTAATTTTAGTGCTGATACTACTATAAAAATATTTTTGGCTAATCCTTATTCTTTCATATGGTTGCAACATTTATTGCTTTAACCTTAACAGGAACTCTATGGCAATTTCCTCCTGTGCACAAGACTGTTTTTTGTGTTTCTCATCAAAGTATATTGTTTGGTGCTGTATACAGTCATATCAGGGCTCAGAATACCCTCAGAATGAACATGATGCAGATTGCTACAAATGATAGTGTCTGTGAGATATTGTCTCACATTTGCAGTATGAGGCGGCTAAAAGTGATCTGTACTAAAAAAAAAAAGACGAAAAAGAAATGATTTATTTACATTATTTTTTTTCTTTTAAAATATTGTTTAAAATAATTTTATATTTTTTAGTTATTTAATTAACTTACTGTATTTTATGCCTCTTGGATTAAACCTTTTCATTTATTTGGTTAGAAATAATAGTAAAAGAAATAATCAAGAGTATTTACCTACATATCTCTTTAAAACATTTTAATATATGAAAAATATAATTGTGAACATTTTTAGTGATGATGCAAATGTACTGATGAATCTGAGTTTTGAATCAGTTCACTGAAGTGGACAGTTCAGCCGAATGAATATCAACTTTAATGGCGTTTTTTAAAGTCAGAGGCACTATTAAGTCACATCTGTCCCTCTGCTCTCATAAAGAGGCTGTGACACTCTCTTCAAGAATCTTAATGGCCCAGTTAAAAAGCACATTAAAATCATTTATATATTCACAGTGTTGTTTAATTTTATATCGCAGCAAAGCGAGCATAAATATTCAATATTAATCGCCCAACACTAATCTGTGCTAGCGCGAAAATTCAAATGAGGTATTTTGAGTCCTCGGCTGCTTCTGTGACATCTGTCTTCTCTTTCTTGTCTCTGTGTTTCTGTGCATCTCATTCTTTCTCTGACTGACCTGGGT